>JAJHUR010076483.1:0-22597 GCA_027495735.1 Lutjanus campechanus | reverse complement strand
CTGCTTACTGAAACAGAAACGGAAAATCTACCTACCTGGCTAATCTACATTGATTGTTAGCTAGCTTGTCAGCTAGCTTTAGCTAGTATTTTGCTAATGTTAGTTAACAGTTAATAAGAAGTGACTATGTGTCATTTTAACAGGTCCACCAGCAACCATCTTCAAAATCTGGTTTTGTTTTCAGCATACCTAAGTACAGGAAATAGGAAGCTGCATCGGGTACCAAGCTTGCTCAGCTTGCTCAGATGTTTTTGGATGTCTTGATAAGCAGTAATAAACTACAGGCCCAACATGCAAAAGAACAGTATTTCTGGCTGAATTTTCATTACAGCTTCATTACTTCTACATGTATATTTTCAAATATGCTATGCTGTATGTCAGTGTGTTAAATACCCTTTTATATTTGCCACACAGGATGCCGATATTGTCTCGACCAATGAGATCATTTTCTCACCTGTGAAACAAGCTGAGTAATGACTCTTGATTCCTTTGATCCTCTCTTCCAATATCCGCAGTGCTAATTGAGGTTCTGGGTTTGATGACATTACTACAGCCGTCCATTAATAATGCAAAATATTTAAAGATCACCTATTTTTATCTTTGGGTGACAGATTGTGGTAATTATTTTGGACATCTGGGGTTTAGAGTTTATTAGACCTGATTTTGACTCTCCTTGTACTCACTGAGACTGGCCCTGGAGGCCATCATTTTTGTTTCAGATGATGGGCTTGTTCTCATCTTTTACACAGATTCAGTCAGGACTCGTGTAGATCATAAGGTGGAGTTGAGCTCAACAGCTTGAGATGAGACGCAAGTAGAAGTGTAATCTATCTTGTCTGGTATTAAGAAGTTATATTCATGGGCAGGAAGGAGGCAACGATCAGGAACAATGACATTTTGAAAATGTCAGAAAAAATAGTTTGAAAGCTTCAAAACCCAGAAAAAAGTAACATCCTTTAGTTTATTAGAAATATTACTTGTTGAAGTGTACTTCCATATAGATGTCAGCCTATGTACTATAAAATAAATAACACAAATTTCGCAATATTTTAAGTAGTATTTCAGTGTACTTAAAATAAGTGTACTTTATTGTAAGTATTGTAAGTACTTATTGAAGTAAGTAGTTTAAGAAGTAAGTGCAGTAGTAGTGGTACTTTAGTAGTAGTAGTAGTAGGAGTAATGTAGTTTTAAAAATATATACTAAATTGCAAACTCTTATAGTGTTAAGTTAGTTTACTTTTAAAAAATATAATTAATTTTCAAATCCTTTGTAATGCACGATTAGTATGCTTTATTGAAGTGTACTTTAATTTCATTTCATTAGAGGTGTATGCAAGTAAAAAGAAAAAAAAGTTTGCTATTACAATTAAAACTAAAAACTTTTTACAATCCTGAAATTAAACTGTAATCTAATTAGGTTCTTAATATCAAGAATTGCAGGAATTTGTCAAAACGCTCCTTTTTTTCTTCTTGTTTTCCATCTTCACAGCAATGACTTCTATGACTTGTTTTCCACAGTTTTCAGCTCCAGATGACTGTACTCTGTCCATCACAGCTCTCCTGCTCTTGTCCCACACTAGCTGCTTCTCCTGCAGGGCCTGCTGGCTCTGGTCCGAAGCCCTGAGGGGACAGGATGTCTCATCCTGTCACTGGAGACAGTGGCTCTCCAGTTGGTTCTCAGCCTGGGTCAAAGCATCTGTCACTGTGTTCTTCTCCTCCGTTTCTCTGCTCAGACGGGCACCGCTCCAAGTTGTCCTCATTTTTCTTCATGGGACTTTCCTCCCAGAAGAAGGTTGAGTCTGCAGGATCTCGATTAAGATCTCCTTCTTGTCTGCAGTCTCGGCAGTGAGAGCCTCAGACTCTGGAGGAGATATTAAGATCTGTACGGTCTGTTGGCAGAAGGCTTCAGTCTCATTGCTGCTGACCTCGACCTTGTTGGACTGATGTTCTCTGCTGTTCTGGGCTCACTGGGGACAGGGGACAGTTAGTTCCCTCAGTTTGGGTCAAAAGGCCTTTTACATTACTTAACCAGCTCCAGTGCTTGATTCACTTGTGCTGTTGGCAGATTAGCTCAGAGGATTTTCTTGTGTGTCTTGTGATGTCTTGTGCATCCTGGTCACTCTGGGTCTGCTGGCTCGGAGCCTTTTCTTCAGTGGAGAAGCTGTGGGCTTGATGATAGGCTGGTGATGAACATTTTTTTCTTTAGCAGGCACCGCAACCTGAGGTTTCGGGCTGGCTTGACAAATAACAAGTTCATCTAACACCTGAAAAATAAACAAATGCCATGTGCATACGTGTATGATGGCTCAGTTCTCCTGTCAGTACCTCTGACCAAGGCACTGGAGTTGGTCCCTGCGCACTGCACAGCAGCTGCCCTCTGCTCCTAATACTGAGAATGGTTAAATACAGAGACTGAATCTTACTGTACATTGTACTCTGTATAATTGTACATGTGACAGTGAAGTTGACCTTTACTTTTAACCTTTATCCACTGATTGCGTCTTGCACCAGAAATTTGATTCGTTGAGCAGTGGGCTCTCCTCCTTTTGTGATATACTTGCAACTTGCAGATGAAATATCCAGTATATAAAATTTCTTCCTGTGTATACGTGACCAGAAGTGTTGAAATGTCTGCTGCGGTGCCATAAAAGAGATAATGTATCAAACCAAATTTGGTTGTTTCATATCCAAAGTACCCCGTGTAGTACTGATGGCCAACAGGTTGAAACATATGAGGGTACAGATGCAAAGTGGAGAGGTGGATTGATTTTTGGCAAAAATCTTTCTTTTTTGGCAAGAAAGTGAAATATTTCCCTTCGAAATGTAATGGAGTAGAAGTATAAAGTAGCAGAAAATGGGAATACTTAAGAGTACCTCTAAATTATACTTAAAGAATAACTTCGGTATTTTTCAACCTGGGCCCTATTTCCCCATGTGTATGTGTGTGTATGATTGATAGCTGCGACTCGTTTTAAAATTGCTGCGGTATTCAGATACGCGAATGCAGCCGGCAGCTGCAAAACGAGTTATAATGGTAGTTGTAGGGGCAAAATGGTAAAAGTAAAAGTTTGTACATTAAACGCGCTTTTTTTCGCCACAGACCGGCTCACATCACCAGTGTTATCTCTGTCAACAACATGCAAAGCGTCTCTCTTACCGTTCACTCTGTGACGATGTCAGGATCTTTGCTTGTTGAAGACTGTCTTCATTGCAGCGAGTAGGACAGCTGTTTTCTTGAGGTGTGTTTGGTGAAGTGTTTCAGGATTAGATGTCTTCTCTTCTTGGGCTGGCAGTAGTCATCTTGAGAAAAGTGCACGCAGACTCGATGGTCTGCCAGGTGCAGTGTCTGGACAGGAGCGTTAGCATCCAGTTGTAGCACAATTAGCCACAACTTCAGCATGTTGTCCGACAAAGTCAGCCTGTAAAAGCTGTACGGGGTGTTGCACGACATCCTGTTCTTGCACTTCGATGACGCAAAAACATGAACCATCGTTTTCAATAGTTGCAGTAAAACTTTCAGCTGAACTCCGGGACAGCTAACTCCGCTCTGACCGGCTCTCAGCGTGACTCCTGTTTTCTTCCGGCAACAAGCAAAGATCCCGCGAGATGTCGTCACACACAACAAGCAGTAAGTGAAGCATACTGTTGACAGAGATAACACTGGTGATCTGAGCCGGACTGTGGCGAAAAAAGCATGTTTAATGTACAAACTTTTACTTTTACCATTATGCCCCTACAACTACCGTTATAACTCGTTTTGCTGCTGTCGGCTGCATTCGCGTATCTCAATACCGCAGCAATTTTAAAACGAGTTGCATCTGTCAATCATACACACACATACACATGGGGAAATAGGGTCCAGGTTGAAAAATACCGAAGTTATCCTTTAAGTACAGTACTTGAGTTAATGTAGGCTACTTACTGTAGTTACTTTGCACCACTGCTTGTCCTTACTGAATCCATTGTAAATAGCTTAACAGCTGTTGAGTTTCAACTAACTAACTTGATTTAAAAAATAATAATCTTAAATTCCACTTACTGGCGTTTCCTAGACATTTCCCTCATGTCTCACTCTTAATCAGAGGATGGAGTTTGTCACCAGTGGGTGGAGTTTACTCAGATCACTCCATGAAGACTGTGCTGATGAAGTGATTATTTTAAAGTGTGGTAGAAAGCTCCAGAAAAAAACACAGTAAGTGGAACATGAGCGATGCTTTGCTCAAACTATTTACAAAGTCAGAAATGAACTCTGATGCTCAATTTTTGCAGCAATTTTTGAAGCTTGAAGAGAGGGGAAAAAAAACATTTCACATTGTTGTAGACAGCAGTGCCCCCCTGCATGCTTATATTGTATTCACTAAATATATGCAGAAATATTCAGTATGTGAAACCATTTTTCACAGATACCCACTTCTATGACATGTCATTCTTCTGCTATAAATAATGAAATCTAATCTTGTTTTATCTGACCTCATATTTTACTATTTTAACATTATTTTTAATATATGGGTCATTTATTTTCACAATATGCATACAACCAATTCACAGTTTACTGAGCATATTAGGATATGAGATTGTGGCCTCATAGTGGCTCTACTATACTAACTGTATTAATATGCAAAACATGTTTGTCGTTTTATGATTCTTCATGGCCTCTGCTGCCAGCTTTTTGACTACAAACAATCATACAAATAAGAAAATTGGCAGCTAAGGCTTTTTAACTATGCACCATAACTATGGAATAAACTACACAAGGCTATAAGAGATGCAGCATTTTTAAATGACAACTCTAAACCTATTCAGTCAACATTGCTTTTAACTAGCTGCTGCTCTTATATTTTGTATATTTTATTGTTTTGTGTCTTCTTATGTTTTAATTCTATTTTACATAGGCTATTCTTCCTAGCATGCCTGTTCTTGCCTTTTGTTGCCTCTTTTATTAATTATTCATTTGATTGCTTTGTTTTTTGGGGGCAGTATTTGCACTTTATATTAAAAAAACTCCCTGTTTTTACTTTTTATTCTTCTGTCTTTTCACTTCATTGTAAAACGCTTTGAGTTACACTACCTGTATGAAAGGTGACGTTTATTAATTTCGTTTATTATTCTTGTCTTTATGCATCCTTCTTCTTGCCCTTCTTGGAGCAGTACACCTGAAGGTTTCAGTAATGCAGTCTGAACACATTCAGCCCTGAGGCTCTTATAATTGCCTCTCTTGATGTTCTCCTGTCACAGCCATGGGCTCTCAGTAATACTGTACTACGCAACAGGCTCTCCGCACTACTGTGGCTCCCACAGCTGCCTGAACTCTAGCCCTCCTTTCGGTGGCGCTAGAGCTCCAGACAAAGCAGCACGAGGCACAGAGCGAGGGCCTGAGCAGGCTACATAGGCTGTGGCTCTGCCGCAACTTTGATGTGTTATGAAATGGGAGCTGAGTGCGCACTGCAGGGAAAGAGGAGGTACACAAGATTACAGTCCTCTGCACTTCAAGCTGTAAAATCACAGACCTTACATGAGCAGAAATAACTGTGTGACGAATGTCTGTCCTCCCACATGTTGAATGTGTGATGAGTAATGCTCCACATTTTCCCCCAGTTTATCCACAAGTTCTGTGATCTGGTCCCTTGTTCACTTTCACAGTGATAATAAAGTTGGTCATTTTTGATACCTCAGTTTTCTCATGATGGCACTGGAGGATGCATGGTCTGAAGCGCACATTTAGTGTCCATCCAAATTCTCTTTTAGGATCTTTCAACACTATTGCAGACTAATTTTCTTGAGGTTGTATTCCTGTATAGATCTAACTGGTCAAATGAGGGGAAACATCTTGGTCTTTTCCCTTGGTCTTGTGAATGCAGCAGCAGACTCAGGCTTTCTGAAGGGCAGGGACAAAATAATTAAAAAGGGCACCAGCTGTATGCGGTGGTATGACAGTGTGCAGAAAGTTGTGATACATTTATGGTGAAACAGTTCCAGTCTCTTGATTTTAGATTAAAATTGTTTTATCATGTGACTTAAAGCACAACAACTACAACACCTGTAATAAAAACACATGAGGAATTATTAACTATTTAGCCATTTAGAGGCCAGCTAATTTTGCATGTAGGAAAGCCCATATAGCTCTGTATCTCCACAGGAAGGGCACCGCAGAGGCCAATTTATCATGATTTATCTACCATAGGGGCAACCAAGGAGGCACCCTTTCACCCTTCAAGTCCACCAGTGGGTAGACCATGAGCCAAAATTCAAATTCCTCCATTAACAGCCACCATTAACCACTAAACTCCCACCATGCATAATAACATTTTTGAGGACAAAATTTGTGGGAATATCATGACTGACAAGACGATTGACAAGATATTAAAGACAAGCTTTAGTAACAAATTCACTCCCTATGCCTGTGAAAACTAATATCTTAAGTTTATTTAACTCAGAAATCTCAAATTCAGTTAATTTTAGATTTTTATAACTCATAAGATGACTTTGAACTAATTAATCAAACCATGTTTGATGAACTCACATTTTTATTGCAGTATAGGGGAACTTACATTTTTAAGTTGAACCACCTTAAAATGATTTACAGTGAACTACTACTTGTCTCCAAGACACGTGCAGAGGGTACACTAGTCCTGAAAGCACGTTTGCTGATTTCAAGCACCTAGATATGTGCATAATCTTTCCTTTTCTTTAAATAGCGCAACACATTTCACCTCATCGTGCTTAGGATCAAACTTAATAAGATATCATGAGTGCTGTGTGCGGTTAAATGTGCGCTATGTGGTTCATAGAGTCTTTAAATGGATCCAAGCACCCACTGAGCACCCATTCAGAGGCTGTTGCATCATCCAGTTTTTGGAATGAATTGAAAATGCCCATCAGAGGACCCTGCATCTGTTCCCACTGACAGATAATAGACGTAGTGGAAGAGCGGCCACGTGGGTCAGCAGCTCTGTGGGTCTATGTTTAGAGTCCTGGTGGGCGTTAAGAGAGATGGAGGGAGAATGAAGACGCTCCAGTGCCGACCTGCCTGGAAACAAGAGTAGGTCGCTTACAAATAGGCCACAATTAGGCCTCACAATAGACCTTTCTTCTTCTTTATTCACGCCCTCTACCAATTGGTTACTTTGATTGCATGACCAGAGAATGTCAAAGCTTATTTTTAGACACGTTGTCTATATTTGGTAGCATGGATGGACTTAAGAGGTCATAATGAGCCTGCAGCTAGGCCACTACACAGCGTGGGATTCTGAAACGGGGGGTTTTGATACTCAAATGTGTCAGACTGCGTGTGAAAAATGTCACTTTCCTCACATGTGCTTTTACTGCTGTAGTTGGATGCTCCTATTATTGCATCAGTGCACAACATCATGTATAAAGCCTTGTGGGCATTAATAGGTCCAACGCGACCTTTTCTCCCTCGGACTGTTAGATTGTCCTCGACAGGGAAAAAAATGAATTAATCTCTCACCTCCTGCACAAGTGGTTTTTGTTGCCCTGTTAGCCTAATATTACAAATATAAGCACAGTACTTTTGTTTTCAGGCACTGAACTGTTGCTAGTTCACATAAGGCTACAGATACCATTTTTTTCCCAAGGAGGGCAAAGTCATGACCCACTCTACCCTGCCTTTGATTAGCGTACCCTGATATTCTTATCCCAATGCTGACAAATCACTCCTCATACCTAAACTTAACCAAGCCAACCAACAAAGCCAACAAGCACTGGCCAATCAGAAGCAGAGTAGGGCAGACTTTGACTTTGCCCTCCTGTGGAAAAAAATGGCAAACTTTCTTTGTACATCAAAGAAGGCTTAGATTTTTTTTATCTTCAACTCATGAAAATGGGATACACTCAACAAAAATATAAATGCAACACTTTTATTTTTGCTCGCATTTTTCATCAATTGAAGTAAAACAGACTTCTTGTACACAAAAAGGTTTATTTCCCTCAAATTTTGTCCACAAATGTATTTATTAGGCACTGACCTTTTTTCACATATGGCTACAAATGTTGAATTGTTTTCCCTTCTCTGCCTGCAATTGGCTTACCCTGATATTCTTACCCCAATCCTAACCAATCACTCCTCATGGCTAAACCTAAGCAAGCAAACCAACAAAAGCAACAAGTACTAGCCAATCAGGGGCTTGTCATGACTTTGCCCTCCACAAAAAAACGCTAAATCTTTTGTATGCATATAAGAAGTCTAAGATTTTTGTTTACTTTAACTATATGTTTGCTGAGTGTAATTCTCAGCATCCTAATCTGCTCCAGACTGTCATCAGCTCTACCTTTTCCTTTCCAGACCTGTTGAAATATGTAGGATGCTCCTCGTTTCTCATTATGTCAGCTAATGTATCGATGAGCAGAAATGCAATCCTCACTTTGACAACTTGCTGCTCTTATGTGTGCACCGGTGGCTCCTCCCTCCTCTGTATGTGGCATGTAAGGTGACACCAGCCAATCACATCTCATTCCGCTTCCACCTAGCAGAGGAAACAGTGCAAGGAGGCGGACACTAGTGTGGGAGCTGTATATAAGCAGTTAAGCGTGGGATTTTTGTATCAGTGTCACCCTCCAGTGATCCACGACCTGACCGGGGCGACGGCGCACATAGAGCGCACACAGAGCGCACAGGGGGACCGGCGTGGATTTGAACCAGGCAGTAACCGAGAGGGGAAACCCCACCAATAGCCCCTGCAGCTGCTGCCAAGCCGGGAAAAAACCCATGCTGCCGCCGCCGCCTCACAGAGCGCTGTCCCTCCGCTGTGGTGCTGATGAACCGCAGGACGCGACCCTTCAACCGGTGACGTAGAGCTGAGACTCACCCAAGATACCCAAGATCACTCTAAAAATAATACTTTAAAAAAGCATCAGACAAATATTTATGGATTTGAAGCATTTTAGAATCACAGAAGAGACAGAAAAGAAGAAGAAGGAGCAGAAGAAGAAGTGATGGCTGGACTCCCCCCCGCCCTCAGCGTCACTCCGGCGGTCTGAGCACAGCAGCGCGTACGGGAACCCAGCGGAGCCTCCGTAGATGAGGAGGAGAGTGACAGAGGCTTTCGATCAGTGAGGTACGGCTCGGCGTCTCTTTACCTGCACACGGAAATTATAGGCAAAGAAAATTCATAGATTGGGCTCTACATGCAGCTACGAAAATGGGCTGTATCAGCTCCAAAGCGCCAGTTGGTAAGAGTTGTTTTCATCTGATCTCACCATAAAAAGCACGCTGCTGGAGAGGAGCCTGAAATTTTTCGCATTTTTTTTGCTGCAGCCTTTTAGGGGGTGCAGAGTGAATTTGGGTGCTTGTAGTTGCACAGCATGCTGTGCCGGAGATCTGAGACATATGATAGCGCTGCTGAGTCATATGCGTATGAATAAGACAAGCGTTTGATTTAGACAACTGGAATTTGTGAAATTTCAGTGTATTAGAGGTTAAACGATGTGTGTAAGTGGATATGTGTGTGTGTGTGTGTGTGTGTGTGTGTGTGTGTGTGTGTGTGTGTGTGTGCACTTTAGTTGGGGTGGTGGGGAAGCGATGAGCTCGAGGGGCTGGTATATCTGCAGCCTAAACATCGCGATGCTACGAGAGAGTTGCAAGGAGCTTTTTTGGCGAGCACGCCAGTCAGAGGCAGAGAAGACAGAGGTGCTCCTGACACCATTGAGGGATGTTTCGCCGTTAAGCGGCATGTTTTTTTTTACATTAATGTGACGTGAAGACTCACATCCAGGCACGATGGTTCTGACCGCGCTGACCCAGTTCAGTTGCAAGGTAGGACACCTTTCTGCTCGCATCCTTACGCCCCAAATCTTCAAGCTTTATAACTCGGTATTTCTAAGAATTTCTGGGTTCCTGTCAAATTGGATTGGTGTAAAAGTAAAATACGTTTATTCAGTCGCAGATATCCATATTTAAACGGACTCCACTGGTGCTTGTAGTCGCACACATGCAGCAATAGATCATTCTGCTTGTTGCCAAGAAACAAGCTCCCTGTTGCCACCGCATCTTTGTGCTCTCATGGTTGTTTACACCTTTGCTGTACGTGTCTCCGGCTGAACGTCGCCCAGGGCCCCGTCCTCTGTGAGCTACCCCGACCTCTGACGGTGTCTCCCCACACATAACCTGTTATTTATCTAACTGGCTCTCCTAGTCTCAGTAAATCAAATCTGCCCCACAACCTTCTATCCATCATCTCTCTCACACAAACAGACGCGCTCGCTGGTGTAAATATTACAGACTGTGATTTATCCGTCGTATCCATGCTTACAGATCCTCTCTGCGCCTCTTAATTGGTTATGTAATGTGTCGCTTCAGTCACTTGATGATTATGGCGCCTCGTCCCCGTCTCCTTGTCGCGGAGTGCGTAAGGACATGCCCTAGTCCCATAAATCCCACATAAAGTGACTGTATACGTGCACGTCTCTGCACATTTATCAGGAGTGTAATATACAGTAGGCCAACAGCAGCCACCTGTTTGACTCTCAGATTCAGCCTGTACGTGTGTGTGTGTGTGTGTGTGTGTGTGTGTGTGTGACATCACACTGCTGCTGCTGGTCCTGACCTAATTGTGTTGATTCGCTCATAAGTCTCTCAGAGAGGAGAGGGAAGAGAGAGATGCACGGCCGAGGTCTCCCTGTCTGCAGTTTCCACGACAACGGGAACTACTGAGAGAGACCGAAGTGAAATAAATAAATAAATACGAAAAAAATAAAATCAAGACTGCAAAATCTCATTTGCTTTGAGGGAAAAGAGGCGGACACAGTTTTTGGAGCCGCATGCGGCTCCGTTCTGGAGAGATCACAGTCAGCGGAAGGAGATTAATTAAGATAAAAAGTCGTCGAACAAATTAACAAATTAGCCACAGATGGAGGATGACCGCGGGGAGAGCCGCCGCCACAAGTTTCAGTCTGCTCCTGCAAGCAAAGAGGCCGACCTCTCAGTCTGATCCTACGCCGTGTCTGATGTTTCAAACCGCAGCTCCGTCCCGTCAGTTTACTCCATTACATGTGTTTATTTCAATTCCATTTGGATCTGTAACCTACAGGCATGTCACGTAAATTGCATCCTTGGTCTCGCTCAGGGTCACTGCTGCAAAACCACGGTTACACAGACTCATAGAGGTTCGTGCAAGGAAACTAAGAAAGAAGGAAGGGTGCTGTAGTTTTTTTTTTCCTTCTCATTTTTAATCAAGTATTTTTTATGTCAGTTTTATTTTTATTTTTGTAATTTTGTATTTGGTTTTGTTCATGCACAACCTGAAAACCTTTGATGAGTTTGATGATGGATGGGAAGTGTCTTTTTGTCTGTATGTTTATGTGATTAATACAAAAGAAGGGTCATTACATCATTAACCTACGTTCTGTGCTCTGCTTGGTGCCAGACGTCAATAATGCTGAATGGAGACTAACAGCAAATAAACGAATGCGCACATTTTTGACTCTCTGAAGTATGTTCTTTCAGTTGTTGGAGACATTCCTTCGTCAAAGGTCATATGTTATGTTTCAGTGTCCTCCTGCTTACATCTCCAATAAGCTTCAACAGAACTGACACCAAGCAGAGCAGAGAGTGTTGGTCAATGATATAATGACCCTTACTTCTTTCTTTTTTTTTTAGTTTCCTTGAACTTCCAGAGGTGAAAATATTTTGAAGTGTGCGCAACGTCCTTTAAAGGGACAGTTCACCTCACACACCAAAATACCAGAAAAAAATACAAATTTTCTTGCCTGTATTGTGCTATATACCCATCTAGATTGTGTTGGTGCGAGGTGCTGAGATTTAGAGACATTCCTTTTTTTCTTTCCATGGTAGATTGTACCAGATCTACTATTTTCTGCAGCAATATCGGAACTACTTTCTTTTTACTAGAAAAAAGGAGTTTCTACATGAAACTGCACACAACAAGGTCAGTGTCTTTTTTTGAGTAACTGGATCATGATTTCTGGAAAGAGAAATTAATGTTGAGCTTTTTTTTTTTTTAAATGTCTTTATTTTGCGCTTTGATCACCACCAGAGTGCCGTTCAGTCCCATTATATTCGAGAGACGGCAGGCATATATCTACGGCAGATATCTCCAACACTCTGCAACTCACACAAAAACAGTCTAGAGGGATAAATAGCACTACAAGTAAGAGAAAAAATATGTGTATATTTTTAAATTTGGGATCCATTTATAATCTATCTGTGTGTCGCAGTAAAGAGCAACAAACCCGCACGACAAGCCGGTCAGGAGGAGGCTGCGAAATTAGTTGCTGACGTGTCACCATAAAGTCCCCGTGGGTGAACAGCGGGCAGCACAGCCCACATGTACCGGGCTCAGATGACTGTCACATTCTGGACACCAGTCTGATACAAAACACGTGCGCATCTTTCACTCCTCTCAACAATACTTTCATTGACCGAGGTGGCCTAGATTCAACCATACAATACACCCCGGGCATCTGATCTCATCACACCCAATTAAACGGCACATATTGAATTCTGCTAGTGGGCAACTTGAGCTCGGCGCGCTAAACGGCAGGTCTTTGACCCGGGGGTGAGTGATTGGTCTTAATATTGGACTCAATATTTGAGATGGGTGCTGGCGACTAATCGAGCGAGTCGCTCTTTTCACAGACAGTAACTGGAAACGCCTCCCTGCAGTGGAGGGCTGGAAAGAGGAGCCAGGCACTGACATTTAGAGGCCCACCTCTTAATCTCGTTTTGCAAATCTGATTTTAAGAGTGGCAGGCACGCGCAGGATTGCACGTGTGTGTGTGTGCGTGTGTGTGTGTGTGTGTGCGTGCGTGTGTGTGTGTGTGTGTGTCAGTGTGTTGGTGTAGGGGTGAGGGAGCTTCAGTATGCGGTGGATAGGAGCTGTCCAGGTACTGAAATGTTCTGCTGCACACTGTGCGGGACCCCATCATCTGTTTGTAAGCACCTTTGGTCCATCATGGTCAGAGATGAGCAGTATTGCAATTAAATGTAGATGTTTTGGTAACATTTTGTAGAAGAAATAGGCTGGTTTGCACCAACAAGGATTTTTTTTAAACCTGATTAATGGTTCATGGTTTAACATAACTTAAATTATGTTGCACCAAACTTTTAAACTAGCTCGAAATGAAGAATGATTCAATTTAAACCTCATTTTAAACTTCAGTCTTGTTTTTACTCTAAACCTAGATTACATTTATCTCTGTGGCACCAAAACTTTAAACTCCAATTTAAACTGTGATCCAGTATTAACTAATTAATTAAATGACCAACTGCCAGGCAGTCTCTTTTATCCTGAGGCTTCTTTGAATGGACCATTTCTAGTCTTCTGACTTCTCAAAGTGGTTTTACACCACATGTCACAGTTGCCCACACATTCATACACTAATTGCAGAGGCCATGCGAAGTGCTTCTGCTTTGAATCCCGTCACACACATTCACATGCCTTTGGGGTCAATTTGGGGTTCAGTATCTTGCCCAAGGATACTTCAACATGCTTGAGGGAGCCGGGGATCGAATCACTGATCTTTGAATTAGTGGATGACACGCTCTGCTAACAATACTGTGTCAACTACTGTGCTAGTGTCCATTTTCAATCTTCTATTTATGTGGCTATAATTCTTCATAAATTCAGCCAATAAGTTTTTCTTAAAGGAGAAATTAGAGTTTCTCTGCAGAGCCAACATGGATAGACTAACCATGCCATGTTTTGGAAACCTTTTAAATAGCTAACAAACAATGTAATGTTTTGTTAAACTTTATAGCTACCTAGAAAACAATGTAACATTTTGTATACAGTGCAGCCCAAAGTTGACGGTTTCCCCCTTTTGTTCTACTTAGTTTTCTACTCACAACAAACAACACTCAAATGAATTGTTTATTTATTCATTTCAATTTTGGTAAGGAAATATCTCCATATTGACTAAACTCTGATCACTGTTTAATTTCAATTCACATTAATAAACTTGGATTTACTAAACCGTCATTATTTTCTAATTGTGCAAGAGAGATAATCTGGATTTGCTCATTTTAAACATTGTTTTGCAGCCAAGTTTTTGAACTTGTTTATGTGTATTTGAAATACTTATAATCCATTACTTAATATGTAATTTTATTCTCAAATATGACACAACAATTAGCCTAATCACAGTCACCTGTGGCTGTGGTGCCAGTCTGAATACAAGTGAATCACATGACGTGTCCTGAATTAAATTTTATTTTAATTAAACACATTTCTTATATCAGCATTTTGTATTTTATTTTAATGCATTTAATGAGCAAGTATTTGTAATCTGTAACAAGATACTTTTAATGTATTTGTGCCCATCTCTGATCATGGTCCGCGAGTGTCAGGTCATAACGAGGGCTGTCATTAGAAAGGTTAAACTCATGTCATCACCCTGAACAGTCCTGTATCTGTAGGCAGTTATGTGACGTTTGCAGCCAGGAGGTTGCTTAGTGACATTTGCGCTCCATGTAGCGCTGCTTGGTCCTGGTCCCGCAGCGTGCCTCTGCTCGGTTGTGTTGATGACGTGGCCTGGTCACGTCAGTGAATGTGCATTAAACAGCAGGGAGGTCAAAATTGCATAATGCCATCACAGGCATGTACCTTATTCTGTGCTTTTTTTTTAATGTGTTATACTGCTTCTCTCCCTCCAACAAAGCAGAACCAACTTCATAAAATATCAAACGGGCTTGGGCTGCTGCCAGGGCCTTACCTGCATGACATGGCATGGCTTTAAAGTGCATGGAAGTAGGCCTCCACCCCTCCCTTCAACCTCCCACCATGTTATCTCACTACAAGTAGTCTCTACAGAGTACGCTGCAGTAAAGGGTTCTGTGAATGCTGAGCCCAACACTCAGACTTGTACTATACATAATAAAAAGGAGAGTGCTCCAGAACGATTATAAACACTTTCTGAAAGTGCATGATACAAGCCTAAAGATGGTTTTTAAAGGGATAGTTTATTATTTGAAGTGGGGTTGTACGAGGTACTTATCCATAGTGTTTTACCCACCGTAGATCCCGGTCAACACGTCCTGAGTTTGGAGGAGCAGTAGCTAAGCGCTGTGCTGCTGTGGACAGGATCAGCAACAAAACATATTTTAGCCGCTTTAAAAAAAGGTCCACCTAGAAAATCAATATCAGTTTAAACTAGGGGTGTCACGATTCTTTAAATCCATGATTCAATTTGACTTTACACTTTAAGGTCACAATTCAATTAAATTTTTAGGACTGATGCCTATGCTGTTGTTAAACTATCAACTCTTTCCAAGCCCAGAAAGACCCAACAAATGTCATTTACGACTTCATTGATTGTGTTTTTGCCTTTGATTTCAATTTGATTTTTTGCACATTACAAGTGATTTTTGATTTAAATTTTAAATTGTGACACCCCTAGTTTGAAGTGTACACTGCATTTACGATATATTCACCACTTTACTTTGCTGACAGACAACCTTTTCTGATGGAAACCACTGTTATATAACCCAGATATCACTCTCTTCAAACCAACCAAACTCCATTTGCGTAATCAGTATTTTTGCCTTTCAGAACATGGGAGTTGCTGGTTTACCACTGCCTCTCTCTGTTAGTTAGTTTGTCTTATTGTGTGACTTTGCTGAATCCAAACAATCTTTTTACAACACAGAATCACACAATAACACAAACAAACCAACAGATGGAAGCAGCGGTAGACCGGCAACTCCCGTGTGCTGCAAGGTAAAATAACTGATGTCGCCTGTGGAGTTTGGTTGGTTTGGAGAGAGTTAAATTTTGCTCATATAAAGGCAGTTTCTCACCAGGAAAATCTGTCTAACGGCAAAGCAAAGTAGGGAATATTCCAAAAGTTTCAGGTTACAATTTTTTAAGTGGCTTTTTTTAACAGCAGTGCATTGCTTAGCTTCAGTGCTAGTGCTCCTCTCTACTTCTCCTAACTGGGGGCATGTTGACTGTAGGTAATCAACTGACAATCGACCTCATACAGCCTCACTTTAATTAATCATAACTATCCCTTTAAGTTCTAAAACAGAAGAGCAATTTAAAATCAAATCTTCAAACAACGTTCTTTATTTATATTCAACAAATCTGATGGGTCTTTGAGTCTTTTTGCCTCACGTGTATCTTTTTGAAGACAGGAATTGGCTGATATTCATACGTATACGTTCTTTTTTTGGGGGGGGGGGGGGGGGTTACTTGTTTTGTAGGTGTTTCAATGTGGTTTTCTTTGGGGGAAACTGCAGTGAGATACGGCAACATTACATTCCCTTATCTGGTCATCGCCCCTCAGTGGATGCCCTGGGGTCTCCGTGGAGGCATGGGTTGGCATGGTGACTGCACCTTTGACCATAAGGCAACACGTAAGGATTAGCCTAATCCTTAAAACTCATAGTTGGTCACTCTTGCTCCAGTAATTAAAACAAATATTATGAACAACAGTGTTTTCTTGAAAAGGGAAGCATTGTTGTCATAATAACAATATTAATTTAATGTGTTTATTTACTTATTTATTTATTTTGGAGTGAGAACATGGTGCAGAGCTCCTATGAGTTTTACGACTGTTCATCTACTATAACCTTCACGTGGCTCTCTTCCTCCTCTGACAGTGGCGGTTGACAGTTCGTTGCGCGTGGACTGGAGCGCGGCAAGCTCCCTGTCTGACCTCGCACTTTTGGGGAACACGCGGACCTGCTTGGTGCGCAGACTGATACTGACTGCACCTTTGGGCGCACTGGACTTCAGCGAGGTGCCCTTAACAATCTTTTTTTTAATTTTAATTTTTTTTTATTTCAGCTTGGTCTGATTTCCTAATATAGCCTATTGCAGCTCTACTGAAACCTCATGCATTGTCACCTCACACAGAGAATTAGCTATAGTCCACTTTCATCATGAAATCATAGGCAAGAGTTAGGATTAGGATTAGGGTTAGTCTTAAGGGGTAATGACGGGGACTCCCTAAAATCTTGGTACTTCGTTCAGATGAGTGTGGTTTTGCAGGACCTAGCAGTGCACACTTCTGTTCTGTGACCATCTCAGCATAGAATATGAGATCAGTTTATGAGCGTCAAGTATGAAGGCATACAGAATATACTATTCATGTTTTCCTATTATTTGTATTTTTGGTCATGGAAAATGATAGTTTGCCCTGTAAGCCTGTTTGGGGCTGAAAGATACTAACTTAGTCTGATATTAATAAATAAATAAATAAATAAATCTCTGTTTGAAGTTACAATCAGGTGTGAGGTGTCTTGTATGTTTAATGTTCGGCTTTTAAAGGTTTAAAGTTTACTTAATAAACAACTTTCAGGTTACGATTTTGCTAGTTCATCCAGACAGTGAAGAGATGATCCAATACAAGCATCAGTCACACAACATTCTGTCTGCCGCAGGGCGTCGGGCACCACACCCGGATGAAACAATCTTTTTTGGGTTTCCCAGTAATGATGATTCAAATTAAGCAAATGATGCATTACATTTAAGACAGCAGGCCCACACATAAAAGTTTTTGGGTAACACTTTATAATAACCATCATTAATAAATGGTAAATGGTTAATTAAACTTTACTTAATGGTTACTTTACTGTTCACATTCAAATAATGTTTATGTATGCTTTATGAACCCTTTATTAAGCAATTGTAAAGTTTTATAAACTTTTCAGACGCAACTTTACACCCGCAATCCAGATCATTTAATATTACACAAACTGATGATAAAATAACTTTAACTTATACAATAGCGTCACTAATCATTATTGAACAGAATTAATTATTATTTCATTGTTTGTTAACAGTGAAATACCATTAACTTAAGTTTAATATAGTATAAATTTAACATGAATGATGATGACGGTTATTATAAAACGTTAACGATAAATATTTGCACTTACTGATACACGACCTATTGGATGTTTAGTGTATATTACCTCACATGATTTGAGCCAAGCTACAAGCAACTTAGTGTAATATGACCTCATCAGGAACTGAACAGATATGCCTAATCAAAAATGACAGTCTCTCACTTATTTGCCACATGAAGCAGAAAATTATTTTCTCAACCCTTCCTGCTTTAATAATTACCTTCTTAATCATGCTATCCAAATCTTTAATGCGTGGTTCAACTCTGAGTTCTTTCTCCATTTTGCTTTTCATTAATGTTAAACAGTTGGTTTCTAATTATTTGCAAGTCATTCAGGATAATTAGCAATTTCATTTCTTATTATTCTTGTTCTGAATTCTCAGTGAGTGTAATGCCTCTCACCCTTAGACAAAAAGTAACACAAAATCTCTACTTAATCTCACTAAGCAGCAGTCTGACTGTTTGCACTGTTAGACCATGTATGCATGGCTCAGCTGTGAGATGTTACATTTGTAGTGGCGCCCTTGAATGTTTATTTGAGTTTGACAGTTCCCCCCAAGATCAGATACATCAATCTAGCTTGTTTTGGTGTGAGTTGCTGGGTTTTGGAGCTCTCTAATCAGTTTCTACAGTATAGGGAAAAAAGTTCCTATGAAACTGCTCACAACAAAGTCTGTGGATTATCTTGAATAACAGGGGCATGACTCTGCAAAGAGACATTACCATTGAGTTTTTCAAATGTATTTTTTGACACTTTGAGCACGACAGCATGAGTGCCATCTTGTTCCATTATATTTGAGAGAAAGCAGACATCTTTGATGTCTCTGAACTCAGCAACTCACACCAAAACAATCTAGATGGCTAAGTACTATGAGCCAGAGGGAAAATGTGTATTTTGGGGGTGAACTGTCACTGTCTTTTGTTGCAATAGTATTTGATAAGATATTAAGTTAGAAAATAAAGGGTTTAGAAGACTCTTTGCTCAGGGTAGTGGCTCAATAAGGAAAACATTTCCGCTGTGGCACAAGCCATCTAATACTACAGTTAATAACCCACTATCTTTGTATCTTGAAATCACAGCTGTCCAGTTAATAAAAATATTATCGCAATATGGTCAAGTTCAATATTCAATATTTTTTGGAAAAATGTGTGACAAAACAGCTTTATGACGTAGTGCTGCAGAGATGCCCTCATCTATAAATGTTGTTCTCCAGATGTTTGGTAAAGACCCCAACAAATGTTATCATGATTTTAGTGGCATTTTTCCCCTCGTGGCTGCCCTGGTAGTTCAGTTTGTAGAGTGTGTGCCCAATGTACGGAGGCTATCAGTCCTTAGGAGCAGCCATGTGTTTCATTCCAGCCTGTGGCACTTTGCTACAGAGCCGTTTCTCTTTTTTACTGGTTAGTGCTGTAATTTTATCCTCAGACCCCTTGTTTCTCAGCTCAGCTGCGCTACCTTGTCCACCATCAGAGAGACTGATGTCTGGTGGCACGTGCTGCACACTACAATACACTTTACTAGAAAGAGGAGTGTCAGGTATTTTTGCCGATGTTGATTTTTAATACCCTGTCTACCCTAATACCTTGATACAGCCAAGGCCTAATTCCTCCTCATCATTAATCATATGGCAAATGCATTACTGTCAAAATAATGGTTGTGCAGTCCTACTCCACTGAAATTTTGGATTGTACAGCAAAGTACTGCCTTTTTGAACAAAGGCCTTGAAACTGAAGTTAGTGGGATGTTTATAATTGGGTCAGAGATGATGATGATGATGATGATGATGATGATGGTGGTGGTGGTGGTGGTGGTGGTGGTGGTAATGAGCATGATGAATCCACCTTGCCTCTTTTATCCATCAGTGCGCACCATCTGGGTGTGAATCGGATGTGTCGCAGTGAGCCAGCCAGCCGACGATTAGCAGTGCCTAAGTGATCTATTATGAAATGCAGCCTCTCGCTCTTCATGGGCAGGCCTGTTATTGAATACTGGGCACTGCGTGAGACAGGTTGGCTGGACTGCTGATCTTATCACATCTCTTGTACAGACAAAGGAATCTCTAATGCTTTACACTTCAGGGAAAAGACACACATCATCTGTATTTGGTCAGTTCTGCATCGGGTAATAATTCAATTTTTTAATGAAGTTGGAACAACAATTGAAAACTGGCAACAAAAGCATTTGGTAAATTTGAGGTTATCATTCTGTTGATGATAAACAGGGTCATACACGTGATGGAAATCTGTAAAAACACTTGAATTTTAATGTAGTGTTTGAAAAGTGCTTGGATTTTGGATAAAAAGCTCGAAACTGCTTGAAATTGTAATTGCATTGCTTTCATAATAAATCACTCTCTGACTGAATATTTTGCTTTTTAGATAAAGAAAACAAATAAGTCAGATATCAGCCCAGCCAGGGTGTAGTCCACTTACAGACAGGAGACACATTTTGAAACACTTTGTTGTGTTTTCCTTTAATTTGTTATCCTTCTGTAGAATGATATCATGAAACATCATTTTAGTTGTTTATTGTCGTGTTTCTCAACATTTTCAAGTCGTGATCCCCACAATAATCAAGTTGGTGTACAGGGTGATATTTCCAGAGCTTGGTGGGATATTTACTTAAATCGCTCTGTACTTTTTGATCCATGTGATACCTACCAAACTGGCTATAGCTGCTTGAGCAATTCTATTCTATATAAGGCAAATTATATCACTAGTACAGGCGATGTAATGTAAAAACTACTCCCAAGTCTAAAATAATGCCCTCATTTCTCATCATACCTAGAGTTGGACTGAGTAGTTTGTTAAGTTTGCTACTTTATGTTAAAAAAAAATGCAAATGCTCAGAACATGGTGGTTTATGTTGGTAATGTAACATTTTTGTGCTGGTTTATAGTTTTATCCATTAGTCAGGTGGCTGTTTAAGGCCTTGATGCCAGCTGTATTTTGCATATTTTTGAGTGCTTGTCCCTGATGTTGAATGTCATTTAAGGGCTGACGTCACTCCCGGATGCTTCCTGGCTCTCATCTGTGCTGCTGCCACAATATTTTATTTCATTTTATTCTCCACAACCACCAGAAATTATCTAGTGATCCCCTTGGGGGTCCCAATCCCCATGTTGAGAACCACTCATCTGATGAAATAATCATTTTGATTATATGTTTAAAAATATGTAATTTACCATAACTTAAAGTTGCAGATTTTGTGCATTTTCCGTAATCTATCAGTTGAAAATGCAAACAATCAATTAGTCATTAATTAATTGATAAGAACCAAACATTTTCTCTTTTATCCTCACTTTAATTTTTTCATATTTTTTAATCTATTTATTTCACTCATGTTAAGTCCAAGTTTAAGGTTCCTTAGTCAATAAATGGCTCTGCCAGACAAAACATTGTAAAATGAGGTGTAATTACTGCCATTTCTACACTATAGATTATTAGCAAATAATACATTTTAATTAACTGAACAATGATGAATTGTTCACATACCTGTCATAGCTGTAAGATGCTGGAACCTTGAAATTTCTTGAAAAGTATGAATTTGACAAGGTGGAAAAGATGTAAGAAACATGCGCAAAACCCAAATAAAATTTAAATGGATATGTGGCATTTTCTACTCCATATTTAACGCTACCATTTATTCTGTGATGATGCAAATGCCTGATCTCTGACGCCTCTGAGCATTTATAGTAAATGGAAGCAGGAAGGCATGTGCATGTCATTCATTTGGCTGTTGTGGCCGCCGCTGGTGCTCTGAGTGTGTGACGACATCAGTGAATCAGGCACGCAGGCAGACCAGGAGGAATTGTTCCATGGCGACCAGTTGCCATAGAAATGTTCCCATTGTGGAAAAGTTGAGAGATAGAGCGAGAGAGGGGAAAAAAAAGAAAGGTACGCACAATCAGGCAGAAACGCGGCATGTCGAGGGAGGAGAAGGATGATCAGGTTATTTTCCAACAAGAAAGCAGAGTTCACAGCAGTCTGTTCCACTCTAACCATTCATGACTTCTAATATCAATTTGTATAATGACTTCTATGTATATGTGTGTGTGTGTGTGTGTGTGTGTGTGTGTGTGTGTGTGTGTGAGAGAGAGAGAGAGAGAGAGAGAGAGAGAGAGAGAGAGAGAGAGAAGAGAGGGGCAATAGAACAAAAAGCAGCCCAAGCAGCAGGCAATGTATGTCTGCACCACTGTGTTCCACAGTTGAAAAAAAGGTATTTGACTCAACCAGCCAGTACAATGGCACAAATTAGACTTCTGCTGTCATATATCCTCAAAGGGATGGTCTAGATTGTTTGAAGTGCGGTTGTATGCAGTATTTATTGATAGTCAGTGTATTACCAACAATAGATTTCGGTTGGCACGCCCCCAGTTTGGAGAAGCAGAGACGAGTACCGGACGAGTACCGGACTAAGCAATGTACTGCTGTCAACAGGTCAGCAGCAAAATGCATTTTAGCCACTTAAAAAAAAGTCTTAAAAATATCAATATTAGTTAATTGGAATATTTTCACAGGTTTACCTTGCTAACAGACAACCTTTTCCAGTGGGAAATTGCTGTTATATAGCCCAAATATTGCTCTTTCTCACTCAACCAGACTCTTTTAGCAAAATTACTAATTTTACCTTGCAGAACACAGGAGTTGCCAGTCAACTGCTGTCTTGATCAGTTAGCAGCGACTCTGAACTAACCTTTACAAAACATTAAACTCATACGATAACATGAACAAACTAACCAATGGAGGCAGCAGTAGACCAGCAAGTCCC
>JAJHUR010076481.1:0-11780 GCA_027495735.1 Lutjanus campechanus | reverse complement strand
CCCCCCCCGTTTCATATGATGCAACTTTTTTCCATCCACCAGTGTAAAGTGTCTCCAGCTAGTATAACATGAGCACCAGTCATCTACAGTATATGTGACTAAACACACTGAGGCTTTCTTATATTGAATTGACTTAATAAACGCAAACAAAGTCAACAGTACAACTGACCCTTCGCTAAGCTCCTTCCTTAGTTACTGTTGCTAAGCCTGCCAAACGTCCCTAGTCTCGAACTGCATTTATGCAGTTTACAGTAATAATGGTGGCAGATTTAACACTGAAATTGGGAGTAATTGTCGAAACACAAGGTCTTTGAATCCTTAGAGACAAAACAAAAGCAGCTTCTCATTTCTAGCTGATGACAGTTGATTTAGTTGCCTAAAATAATGACTCACAGGCAGTTTTTACAAGTGTAGCAGGCTGATGTAAGCTACGGCTAACTCCTTGGGTCGGCCAAGAAGTCCGTCACCGGCTGACATTTTAATGTTTTCATCTGACACGTTTTAAAACAAGAAGCCTGTGAAAGTGTAAACATTAATTTACCTGACAGCTGCGTACATGATACAATGTTAATGCCAAAAGACTGAGGCTAAAGCTAGCTTACATCTCAGCAAACATTGGTTGGATAGTGAAAGACGGCAGTTATATCTACGTCATAGATGACAGAAATACACTCATTAATGAGGGAAAAGGAAGTGCAGCTACTTGATTAGTACAGCAGACCAGCTGGGCCGCGATCATGGAAGACAGAGCTAAGCTAACCTGGCTTTGACCTGAGACAGCGAGCCAGAGTGAGATGCATCGTCGTCTACCCACTTTGACTCTGCATCAGCCCACATCCTCCTCCTTAAATCCCCACAGGACAAATGCAGATGCAGTGGTATCTGACATGTTTGTCTGGAGGTAAAGTTACTGCAGCTAGTAAGCTAGTGTTAATTAGCTGAACATGCTAACATTTGAATAAAAAGTTGAATCCATTCACCACACGTGTGTTCTTGTGTTTCACATTTTTGAGAGACTACAAAAAGACGCCACCGTCCAGACTCATAAAAAAGCCGAGTATCACTGTTGTCAGAGCCTCCTGCACAACCGGAATGGAAAGCTCGACAGCTCTAGTTACGGTTGCTAACCTATGATTGGACAGTTGCTGTTTGGAGGGTCAGGGTCAGTTAACTTTCACCTAAGTTTACGCAGCGCAGCTTGTCCACATCGAGGCTACATGGGTTTCATTTGATTTCATTTGAACAAATGAGTTCCATAAAACCAAGAACCAGGAGGAATGCAAAAGTCCTCTGTACAGAGATGCCCCTTTTATATATTACAAAATACTTCACCATTTAAATATGACAGAGGTGGTCATTTTTTTCTCCTCTATTTTTATATTACACTATTCTACAGTGTCAAATTTGAAGAGCGTTAATATCTCCATCCAAAAAACAACAACAAGAAGCACCAGGCAGATGTCAACTATGAAGCAACAAATGCTGATCACAGGTCAGGATTATCATTCTCCAAAGAGAAAACAGTCCCGCAAGTTAATAAATTGATATATTTTTATCCAATGAACGTCAATAATTGTTTCAAACATTATGTAGAATAGTCAGGATGGCTAAGAGCCATCTGGTGCCAGCAGACACATTAAAACCTTCCGAGTGCACCAAATTTTTTTTCATCGAGCATGCAATTTTTGATTTGATTGATTTTTGGATCGCTGAATTAATTTTAAAAAAATAAAAAAT
Source organism: Lutjanus campechanus (assembly GCA_027495735.1). Lineage (NCBI taxonomy): Eukaryota > Metazoa > Chordata > Actinopteri > Lutjaniformes > Lutjanidae > Lutjanus > Lutjanus campechanus. Next base: position 10,043 of record JAJHUR010076481.1, on the reverse strand, counting down.
AAATATATATATAATTAACACATAAATCCAGTCCATCCAAGTATTAGTTGCTGATTTCACATTTCTATCTCAATCTGCTACTCTGGCTTTAATACTCCACACTAAAAGGTCAAAAGTCACATTGAGCTGTGTGCAGTTTTCAGGGGCTCTATTAACTTAAAATTTTTATCTATCATCTTATTTATTATATTACAGCACCAGCTTGCTGAGCTGTAACAGCTAAATGCACCATTTTACTTCAAAATATATTTTGATTTACTGCTTTTATTTGCAATATAGCAATGATACTGCTGAAATAAAACTGATTGACATGTGATGTGCACTTGTGTGGAAATGTCATGATCAGTTATGATATACAGTCTCTAGAAGAGCATGAGTCAACTTTTCCCCATGGCCCAGCAAACAGAAATCGCAATAAATTGGAATATTGAATCATAATGCTTAATATCTTAAGAGGAACTTAACAGCAGCTGAAAATCTTATTTTTTGCTGAGTCGCTAACGTCATTACATCACTTCAGTGATGTGGGAAATACCAGGCTGTGTCAGCACTCTGTGACATCACTGTTGGGTGTGGTCAGAGCTGCAACAAATTAGAAATTTTCAACTAGGAGGGGTGGGGGAACACTGCTTTTCAACATGATTTTGAGGTTATTGCTTGTTAGTTTCAAGGTAACTGCTAATGAATATTTCAGTAAAGCCAGCGGGAGATCCTGCTGGATTCTTTTCACGTTATAAATTAAAAACTAGACATCACACAGCTGATGACAGGCTCCTCGAGATGAGGCAGAGATCTCAGTTTGATTTTAACAGCACTGTTTAAAGGGCGTGCCGGAGACTGTGGAAGCCACCCTGGTAGACGGGACCTTAAGGCAAAAAGACATAAAGCGCTCTTCACTGCTGTCTCAGGTTTCAGAGCAAAAACTAATTAATCTTCTTTTTAAAAAAAAAGAAAAAAAAGAAAAAAAAAATTTTGGATTGCACGTTCGCCTCCGCCAAATTCCGATCAGTTGTGCGGCTGTGGGGCAACACAAGGACAGCGTGTCAAGGTGCATGCGTGTGTGGGGATGTTTACGTTTGAGTGCATGTGTGTAATAAGCGGGTGTCCCTTTCAGCATCGATGAACAGAAGCTGCTCACTCGGTAACAGATAGCCTAAGATCATCACTGGATACATTCCACTGAACCCATTAAAACTGACTTGTGTAAGAGTGGCTTGGCATAGAATAATACTTATTTGCACGGGTAGACAGGATTAAATGCCCCGATGCTTTGGTATGTCTGTAAGCAGACACACACCCCAATATAGCCAAAGAGGGACTTCCCCGCAAATCCTGGAAGCGCAGCGTTCTCATACTTTAAATAAATGTGTACACATCATGCTGTCATGGGAAAAGACAGGAACGCCATCGGCCAAAGTTGAACGCCCTGCATGTATGTCAAGGCAAAATATGGCTAAAGAGGAGGTGAGCCATGTTTATGTATGTAAAATAAATAAAGCAGAGATACAGCGCCCATAAATATGAGTTTTGCAACGGCTTTCCACGTTTTAACTGCCGGGATGTAAACAGCTTCCTCAGTGTAACAGCTTACACTAAAAGGTTTTTTTTTTTCGCCAAGTCGATCTAGTCTGGAATTTATTTAATGAGCGCTGCAGGAGATATGACTCAGGCGATATTTTGACACCTGTTTCAATATGTGATTTCACCCTCAGCGGGAAAATTAAGTTATATGAGTGATCATCTTCAGATTATAACTACACTATTTATGAGACTCCAAACACCACAGTAATGACACGTACATCTGTGGCTAATTGTAGATGACCATATGGCCGCTTTTTAACATTCAGAATTGTGGGTCACAGGGGGATCCGTTGGTCCAAAAAAGAACACTAATGCACTATTGGGCTGTTTTCCAGGCTGGAAAGTGCAGGTTTTTTCTTTTCAAACCTAAAACATGATATGAATTAGTTTGTAAGCCTGCTAACGTCACTGTGAGTGTTAACAGAAAACTGTGTCCTCAGATTACTTTTTTGTTGTAACAAGCAATGTGATGAGTTAGTTTTGCAATTCAAGTATTAGTAGTTAGATTTTCAAAGAAGCAGTCCATTATGGTTTCAATGTCACCGCATCTCCACCGCTGCAAGACATACCGCCGCCTGCACCTGTCACTGGAGGAGACTGTGTCTTTTTTTTTGCAGAGATGTGCGGCCGGTGGAATCTAACGTTTTCTTTGTTGTGTTGTGATGAAGAAGCCTAGACTGTGGATATCTTTGGAGGTGATCTCCGTTTATTTCTGACAGCAAAGAGGTCCTCCGTCAAATTCGACCATATAACTCAAACCCACACGCAAATTAAATGACACTGGAATATGTTAGCATGTTACACAACAAGTTTAAGCTAGCAAGTAAACTCATGAATTTAGTTTAACAGTGCTAAAACATGGAAATAATTTTGAGCACAATGTTGCTTACACCTTATATTACAGCAAGAGGGAAGAGGTAAAGGCAGGAGGCACCCCTTTATAGGACTCTGTTATACATATTACTGCTGCATAACTGACCTCGTTACAGATGCACTGATTGTAATTTTCTTGGCCGATTTCTGATCTGCCGATTCTGATTTGCTTTCTCTCTAAGAGCTATAATTAACACAGTACACACATTTTTGTAACATTTTCTTTAACGGAGAATTAAATTGTATGTTCATAATATAACACTGAGTAGAAAATAATAACTCATTTTATTCATTTTCTTACATTTTCTGCAAAAGTGCTCAAGTTTACTCCCAACCCTTCTTAAATTATTAAGATTATGGACCAGAGGGAGCACAATCTCACGTGATCTCATGGGGAACGTGATCTTATGTGATCTTGTCAGGAAGCAGATGTAAACACAATGGAGACTGGTGTGCTTTGGACTGAGAAAAAAAAAGAAGCAGACCAGCTAAACCAGCTTGAATGAGAAAATGTTTGGGGAGACACGATCAACATGGTTCTTTATTCTTCAGCAAAAACTGGAGATTTAGATTTGAACAGTAATATGCTGTTAGCAAACGTTAGCCTGAACAGCTGGAAAGTTTACCGTTGTTAGGCAACACTCTCAGCTGCTGCGCCTACTTGAATACTTTTCTCTCTTCTCTTTATCCTTTTCTTGGAGTCTGTCGCTCCTCTTGATGCTGACGACATGCTAGTATGCGTGTGCGTGGCTGTGACTAGCGGCTCTGGAGTCCGCTTCAAACACGCGCAGTCTATTTTTGACAGCTGCTGCAGCACAGAGCAGATCAAGCGGGCAGAAAGTCACAGACACCAGAGAGAATCCAGTCAGTTTTCAAGACAAAAGACCTGCAGACTCACCATCATAAAAGCAGACCCCAAAAAAACAGTTTAACTATACTGGATACTTAGCCATGGTAGAAGCACAAAAAGCAAGAGGACCAAATCAACAAAATCTGAGCAAGTCAACACAACACGGCAGGCAAAACAGTCCGCTGCTGAAACGCCTCTGAAACACTGCTGATGAGGAATGAGGCTGTGTGGAGGATGGATCAAAACCGTGGCACAGACATGACGTGCCCAGTGGATTATTTAGTTTTGGTAAGGGTGATGGACTGCCTGATAGGCACTGATCTTCATTTATTGGCTTGGAGTTTTTTTGATGCTCCTACAGATGCTTTTGTAAATAGCTGCACTAAGTAGCAGTTTAGTCCAGATGGCTCAGCATTATGGTGTTAGTGTTGTGGGGAAGAAACACAGGGCAAAATTAAAGCTGTGGTTTTGTCATTATTGGAACGAGGTGTTTTGGCTAAAGGAGTTTTTCATTAAATGCATTGCAGATGCTAAAAAAAAATGGCTTTGGATAATGCTTCAGTCCGTGAGGACTCGGGAGGCATGTTTTGCTTCGTGCGCTCCTGACTGTTTTAATTATGCTGTATGAATTAGTCCCTGACGCATTTTGCCAGAATTTCAAAAAATTGGTAAAGGCCAACAAATGTGCAGTTGGCTTGTGATTTGCTGTCACACTTTAGCTGTTGGTTTTCTGCTGTTGAAGTTGACTCGTTTGATAGTTTGTGAGATGATTGTGCTGGAGCAATTTAAAAACTTGACCCCTCAACGCTAAACTGTGCTTAAAGCAGCTGAACTGGCAGATGATTTTAATTTGGAGAGGTGTGCGCTGCTGATTTCATTGGAGAAGTGGGGATGATAAGAGTTGTAACTTCCATTTAGGTGACAGATTTTTGAAGCCTGGTCCCTCAACCAAATCCTTGTACACAAACACTGAGGGCACCAGAATGAAAGGACCGATGTTCGCTGTTTAGATCGAAAGCTAAGCATCAGTCGTACTTACATGCTCCTGCTGTTTTGGAGCACAGCGTGGTCAGAGACATCCAGGTGTTTTTAAAGCCTGCACTGTGACGTGTGCACAGAGCTGTAATTTGACTGCTGCGGACCCGCCTGCCTAAGTGTGTAGTGACACTATGGTGACTGCAAAATATGTGGTTTCACCGCCTGATGTTCCTCCATCTGTTTCGAGGGAAGAATTGGTTAAGGGCTGATTCATCCGTCTATTTTGTGGGATGAGGTTTTGTCAGTTGAAAGAATAAGAGATGTTGCTCATTGTTACTTTCTCCGTTGTGAGGGTGATTTTGTTGGTGAAGCAAATTTCCAGAATATTGTGCAGAAAAACTCTCATGAGTTGATGTTGAAAACTGATGATTGTGGACATTTGGGTGTAATAAAAACTTATGACTGTGTCCTGCACTATTTCTTTTGGCCCCGGTTGAAACGCAATGTCTTGCCACGCATGCCAGCTCATTGGTAAACTCCTCTGCTCCACTTTCTCCACTTCCAGTAATCAGCCATTTGAACATTTTATTTCATCATACATTGTGTGGGGGCCTTTATCTCCGTCCAAGTCCAGTTGTGCATATGTGCTTACCGTTAAGTGCCAAACTGCGAGATATCCCGCTGCATACCCTTGGCGTTCCATCTTGGTGAAATCGGTGGCCATGGCTTTGACTCAGTTCATTTCCATTATTGACATTCCACTTGTGATCAAGGTTCTAGCTAATATCATGTTGAGGCAGATCCTAAAACAGTGAGTAAAACAAAAGCGGGCACTGTTTCCATACCATGCACAGAGCCAGGTTGTGTTGGACTGTTTTCATCAGATGCTAAAACCAATGTTGCACGCCTATTGAATAGCAATGGGGAGAGAACGGGAGGACGGACTGCTGTGGCTGATGTTATCAGCCATAATTCATGCAGGAAAGCACTGGTTTTAGCCCGCATAGTTTTTTATTTGTGTCATACGCTGTGTGGTCCCTCAGCGGTTCTCAGAGATGATGTGACTGAAAATCATTAGCTTAAAACTCTGGTTGATTTTGTTAATGGGCTCGGGCATTGACTGTACATGTACATGGCCGTTGAATTGGCACCAGAGAAACTTGAAGATGCCTAGGTTAATTTGAGAAGACTGTTTGATTGCTGGGCTGAGCGCCACCACCAGGCTCTAGTTCTAAAGCCACTTGTGGGTTAACCGTTTAAAGTTAAATTCACAGGCCCGTACCCTGTAATGAGGCTACTTTCTGAACAAAAGTGTTTGATCGCTCCTTCAAACCAGAGAACATTTGCTAAAGCCATATTATGCCCATGAGCCTCCATGGCTCAGAAAGCAAATTATACTGTATACCTACAGTCCTGCTCTGCCCTGTTCAGCACTCCATTCTTCAGCTCCCAGGCAGCTTGCCCTTGAATCAATTTAACTGCAGCTTATCAACCTTGGCGCTCCTCCCACTCATCACCAGATGACCGTTCTGCCACCATGATCTTCTGCCTGCTTGTCTGCTTGCTAATCACGCTTCACCGCTACTTCTCCCGGACCTCACTGTTCCCTGTTCCTCCTCTTCCCCCTGCAACCCACCTGCAACAATTGCAACTGTTTAATAAATCTGTTAAACTTTATCTGCTAAATGACCAAAACAGATATCCTTATCCTCCTTATCCTTGACTTAGCATGGAGGATTGGACTGACCAAGTTCGTTAAGCAAAATTTGACAGTAAGTTTGACTTATTGAAAGGCAACCGCTACAGTCAACGAAGGTGCAAGAGGAGGGACACATGACTGACAGAGCAGGCATCAATAGACTGATACAGTACTGTATAGAGGGGCGAAGTCCCTCCCTTTTTGGTGGACGACAGTGGGACCTTTCTTCAGGAGAAAAAAAGTAGTCTACAATGTGAGACTTTTTTTTTTTTTAATCTCATTTGAATTATGCCACAAATTACACATATGATGTTTGTCAATTCAAGTGATCATTTTAAAAGTCAAGAACATCAATGTGACGTCACAACTTTCTCGCTCCAAAAGGTAACGTTAACTGCTGAAGTTACGATGCCTGTGTGTTTTCGTACCAAGATGTATTCGCAGCAGTAACAGCTGATAAAAGGACCAGGAGTCCCTGGATAAGTCACTTCAGGTAAGATAACATTACAAGGAACAGTGATGGTGGTGCTGATATTGCGTGAGATGAGAGATATTGTTTGCTGAGTGGTTTCACGTAAAGCTGACCTATAAGACAAACATACAATGAGCTGCGACTTCCTTGACTTGTACAATTATCCTTTAAAATGACAAACATCATATTTGTAATTCATGACACAATTCAAATGGTCTCTCACTGCTGACTGCTGTTAATATTTTTTCTGAAGTAGGTCCAATGGGGAACACTGGAAGGAGACGTACTTCGCCTCTATAGCTGCATGTTGTAATGGTATTTCAAAATAAAAGCACTGTTTTTGAAATTTGCTTTAACCCGGTTGTTGTTGTTTTTTCTCATTTATTTTTTTGAGGTTGACTGTTCACTTTTAAACAACCACCATAGCTTCTGAAAATCCACCTGACATGACCATAGACGTGGACATAACTCAGTCAGAAATCATGTACATGGATGAGGTAATTTATTACAGTTTTGCTAAAGTTACATTTAGTCACATGTGCCCACCCCCTTCTTTCCTCAGTCTCTGACGTATGTATTGTATTCTCTTTAGTTACAGTACCTAGCTAGCTTTGGCTAGCAGGAAATCCACTGTTACCTTGAATATATTATGGATTCCTCCGTGTTTTACCAATGTTGGAAATATTTCGGATAATATAAAGTACATAACTCAAGAAAATACATATGTCTAACATTTTAGACATTTAATGGAAAGTTTTGCTCTGTATTTTGTATGTAAAATCCATCTAATTAGTGCAGTTGTCAAGTAAATGTATAGTGGAGTAAAAGGTATATTTTCCTCTCACATGTAGTGCAGTAGAGGCACGAAATAGAATGATGGAAATATGCAGGTAAAGTACAAGCACAGTACAGAATAGTACTGGAGTAATTCTAACATTTCACAACTGCCAAGATGAGTAGATGTGAAAGGTATCACAAGGAAAAGTCACTCGTGGTGCCAGATTTGCAGTGTTTAATGTAGATAAGGTATCGGATGATCAAGATATACTGTGTATACATGCAGGATGTATCTCAGTATCATGTTTGACTGAGCACTACAGAACGTGTGGATCTATCTTGTAATCTAAAATGACATTTTTTCCTTTGGTTTTTTTTTTTCTTCCTCCCGATGGTTGTCTATAAGGATAGTTTTACATTGTTTGACATTTTCCTAGTCCTTGTGAAATGCTCCACGTCAGAGAAGCTGTGGGTACCTACCTGAGCCGGACTCACACTGACACACACCTTGGCAGTGCAGAACAAGAGTCCATTCTCTTTCACTGCAGACCATGAAGTAAATACATGAGCGGTGTAACAGAAACGCTTCAGATGATGAATTGCCGCTAGTTCATTGGTTCGACTCTGACTTCATGTCTGAGTGAGTGACATTTCCTAAGAGCTAAGCTTTTCAACTTGTCCTGAGGTTTGCTGTAGCCACCCACAAATGCCACTTGAAACCCAAGCCAACAGTTTCTATCAAACAATGAGTCAGGCATAAAAAGGACACACAATCCTGACCCCACTCGTGTATCCATGGATTGAAACATTTTGCCTTTGATGTTTCCAAATCTTGCCGCGCTGTAATTGTCATCAATCACAGTCAGGTTCCTTGTACTATGAAGTAAATCTTAAAAGCTTTAATAAAGCTTCATAAGTAACTTGAGTTGTTTTAACTCAAGTGTGTGAACACAGTATCTGAATGTCACAATGCCAGTCAAAATATAAACTTTAACTCATTTTAGTTTAAGTTGTTTTTTTTTTTCAGCTGGAAGAGTGCGCTCAGTAGTGTGCGGATCTCTGCCAGGGAACGGTTGGTGAAGCACCTACTGCAATCCCACTGCCAGATGCAACCAGCAAAGATTTGAATAAGTTTTTAAGTTTTGAATAAAGTTTTTTTCCGTATAGTGTACGTTTCCTTACCTAGATGCCTGCAAAGTTTTTATTAAAGTGATTTTCTGTGGTATGGTCTCAGTTTTTAATGGTATCTATCTGTTGACACAGAGCTGATTAGATCACCCCCAGTAATTGAATTTAATTCCAACAAGTAATCACCATCATATTATTTCTTTATTTATTTATTTTGGTGTATAGCAAACCACATTTCACGAAAATTGGTTCAGATGCAACCACAAAGACACATAGCGGAGATGCCAGTGAAGCTAACAAAACGGGGATTTATTATTATTTATTCATCCTATATTATGCCCAACTTAAGTGGATCATTACAAAATGGGGAATGGAATTAATCTGCAGATGACACACAACCTATCACATGGTGGAGATTTACAGCAGTGAAAAGCTTTTAATATCTTAATGTTTTCAGGGAAATTATTATCACATATGATCACCATAAATCCATCATTTTAAACTTTCCCCAGCAATTACCATACTCATGAAATCACTACACATACGGCATTTATACTCTATAACTTATAGCAGTATTTTGTATTCTATAAACACGACAACATAAAGGCTCACTAAAGCTGTAGCACATTTACACTTGGCACTCGATCCGGAATGTTATTCGTGTTATTATTGTACAAACACATGACTCATGTTGAATGAACTGAATACACATTAGCAAGAACGCAGATCTGTTGTTGAAGTTATTGTTCAAGTACATATGCACAAGGTACAGACTGTGCCTCAATAGTTTCTCTCAGGTGGAGCTGGCCAAAGTAAATATTTAGTAATCATCACTACGTTAAGATCTCAGTGATCTCATCACTGAAACGGGGGAAGAAAATGCTTGTATCAGTCAGGCGCACACCACAGAAGCCTGTCCTTAGATATTAGTGAACTGCAGCCATGAGAAATGCCATCCAGAGGTTTGAAGCTTAGCCCCACAAATGTATCCAAAAAATGGATTTATTCAATTTTGAAAAAGTGAAAATCATGCAAGAGATCATCACATCTGGACAACTGGAGAGTATGAATGTTTAGAACGGAAACAATAAGCTGATTCATCAATTAGTCTGTTGATAGCAAATTAGTTGTCAACAATTTTAATAATCAATCATTTAAGTAATTTTTCAATCAAACAAACAAACAAAACATCCCCTGTTTCACACATTCCAACCTTTTAATATACAGGTAGCTGGGGGTGTAATGGGTGACTGTTTTAATACACATACCAAGTGAACATACTCTGAATACCAGATTATCCCTCAGCATTGTTGTTGACCAGGTGCATCCCCTCATGACCGCACTTTACACTTTCAGGGTCATGTGTCAGGTCACAAAAAACAATGTTTGTAGGGTTGAAATGTGCTCCTATATGTGTCGACTGCAGAAACAGAGTCATGCTACGTAGTTGAACACATGAATCTTTAATCCAGTTCTGAAGGTAAAATGAGTGAGCCCTGAATGTTTGAACGATCCTTGCTAACACTTAATTTGAATGGGTGTACATAAGACTGTCATTACTCTGTCATAACCATGTCATGACACCTATCATGAAGCTGTCAAAACCTTCATGAATGTTTGTGACTGCTGTCATTCAGTCAGTTATGTCATTTTTAATGCAAAGTTGACATTGTTGAGATGTCTTT
>JAJHUR010076480.1:0-11125 GCA_027495735.1 Lutjanus campechanus | reverse complement strand
GGAAAAGAGACAGCACACACACACACACACACAGAGAGAGAGAGAGAGAGATACTTTTCTCTATTATATAGTTAGATTACTTAGAAATGTTTTGACATAGGACTGTGGGAACATACACATGCTCCCAGACATATCAGTCGGCCTTTATCTTATCGGTATGGTTTTGGCATATATGTTGTCTGATATACACCTATATGAAAATTTTAATTTTAAACAGAACCTGATGCAGATTGTTTTCATTTGATAGCTTTATAGACAGCATTTTTTGTGTGTATTATGTATGTTTGACATTTTTTCTTATTCAGGTGTAATATAATATGTTTTGATCCATTTGTTTTGTTATTTTGGACAATAAAGTTCATTATTAAACTGTAAAACATCCTTTTAATCATATCTTTGCGATATTAATTGCAAAAACTGCTGTGTGTTTATATTCTGTAAATTCCATTCTGTATGAAGAATATCATCTGAAATATCTATATCAGATTTTATTTACTCCCTAATATCGGTTTTAACATAGTCCACAGTTTGGTCTTCATCATCATCATCATCATCATCGTGTGTGTGACAGACGTTTTTGTTGTTGTCTACAGTCCAGAGTCTCTCTCTTCTACACATTCTGTAGGTTAAATTTATTTTAAAACGAATGAAAAATATTGCAGCAAATTACGCTTAGTTGTCGCGTTTTATTTTGAAAATTAGGTCAGTAACGGAAGCGTTGCCCTCTCTTCTCTGATTGGGCGATCAGACTTACGCCTAATCGGTCCAATGAGCAAACAGCCGCGTCCACATATATACTCGCAGTTTCTCGTTTGTCAGTATCTCTTGATTTTCTCAAGTAAAAACTAAAGATGTCTGGACGTGGTAAGGGTTCCGGTAAGGTTAGATCCAAGGCTAAGAGCCGCTCCTCCAGGGCTGGTCTTCAGTTCCCCGTGGGTCGTGTTCACAGGCTGCTCAGGAAGGGGAACTACGCCCAGCGTGTCGGTGCCGGAGCTCCGGTGTACCTGGCGGCGGTGTTGGAGTACTTGACCGCTGAGATTCTGGAGTTGGCCGGAAACGCTGCCCGTGACAACAAGAAGACCAGAATCATCCCCCGTCATCTGCAGTTGGCTGTCCGCAACGACGAGGAGCTGAACAAGCTGATGGGCGGAGTCACCATCGCTCAGGGCGGCGTGCTGCCCAACATCCTGCCGGTGCTGCTGCCCAAGAAGGCTGAGAAGAAGTAAAACTTTCCGACTACTTCAACAAACTCAACGGCTCTTTTAAGAGCCACACACCGCTGACCTAAAGCAAAGTTCCGCTTAGACAAACTATCAGCTGTAGCAAAGTAAAACAAAGTAACTGTTTATAAATTAAAAGTATAAGGAAGTTGCTTGTTTAGTAGATGACTTTAACGATGATTTATTAAGTTAAGATAAAACATGAAAGTAGAAATGGACATATTTATGGTACACTAAAAGACCCACCAATATTTTTGTTGTTGTACTGTTTTGTACATGTACGTTTTACATAAACTAAAAAGTTCAGTATCAAATGACAGGAGATGAATATGAAAAAATACAAAAGTCGTTTACAAGCCAAAGGTTCAGTGCAGCTCAGAGGGGGCAGCGGGCCTTCTGGGACCATGGCTGTTTTCACTTACGCACCAAGCATCAAGCAACACATATAATTTGAAAGTAGCAGACTTTCATAGGGAAAGACAGTTTTCTAATATTCTGTTTTATTCAAAATGAAATGAAAATATTAAATTAATATTTCATAAAAATCCAGTAGTGAATTACTCTTTTTGTTGTCAAAGTAAGTTTTGTTTTGAATTTGGTTCCATAAGGACAGGTCTTAGAAAATTATGAATGCTTAAAAAAAATAAAACAAAACAAAATACTAGATAAAATATCCAGAAATATACAAAGTAGTAAACATGGTCAGAGGTTAAGTACAGGGGGAAATGAAGCATGTAAATATGACCAGGAGAGAAATGTAGAATTAAGTTTTTTTTGCCACCATGCAGACTTTTATTCCACTAAAATGTTAACTTTGATGTTTTATCAGTTACTTCCTCAATTATTGTTAATGACTGAATTGTGGAGTGAACTTTTTTTGCAGCTTCTGTCAAAGTTTGGGGACCAGTGTCATCTTTCCTTTTCCTCAAAAAAAAGTTAATCATTTTTGTGACATTAAAGACATTCTTTGTCTTGTGGACAAATATTATTTTGGAGAATATGGGGGGTCAAAACTACACTGGCTGCATAGAAAAATATTAAGACCACAGACTCATAACTGACTTTATTTTATTGGAATACAAATATTAGCTTTAAATGTCATTGAAATAATTTGATTTAAACATTAATTGGAACATCAAACATACTGATACAAAGAACAGTACAGGTGCAATTTAATTTTATGTTATCAGGCTGAGACTTGATCATTTGTCATGTTTGGTATGACCCAATATTTTTTAGTAAGCTTTGCAAAAGCAGAATACAGGAATTTCCAAATAAAGAGGTCAGGATCTGTAGAAACAATAACCTGACAAAGCTACAAGATTGCTACATAACTTAAAGTAAATTTTCTTCTGCTTCTTTTCTGCTTAGAAGCTTCTACCTTTTTCTTTTGTAGTGTTCAAACGTGGACTGCAGCACTTAACCCTACATACATAGGAACAAACTATAGCTTTATTGTAAATATAATTCTGAGATGAGGAACATGTTTCTCTTTATCGCCGGTATGTGGCTCTTAAAAGAGCCGTTTGTTTTGTTGGTGTAAACAGATCTTTTTTTAAAGTTAAGAGTTTAAGCTCTCTCTCCACGGATGCGGCGGGCCAGCTGGATGTCTTTGGGCATGATGGTGACCCTCTTGGCGTGGATGGCGCACAGGTTAGTGTCCTCGAACAGACCGACCAGGTAAGCCTCGCTGGCCTCCTGCAGAGCCATAACGGCGGAGCTCTGGAAGCGCAGGTCGGTCTTGAAGTCCTGAGCGATCTCCCTCACCAGGCGCTGGAAGGGCAGTTTGCGGATCAGCAGCTCGGTTGATTTCTGGTAACGGCGGATCTCTCTCAGAGCCACGGTACCGGGCCTGTAACGGTGAGGTTTCTTCACTCCGCCGGTGGCCGGGGCGCTCTTACGAGCAGCTTTGGTCGCCAGCTGCTTCCTGGGAGCTTTTCCTCCGGTGGATTTACGGGCGGTCTGCTTGGTTCTGGCCATGACGGCGTCTCTTCTCTGTGCTCACAGCTAAAGAATGATTTCAAACAGCGCGGACAGCCGCTTTATAAAGAGACTGGCAGGGCGACGGCCGCGCTGATTGGTCCAGGCGGAGAGATGCGCGCGCTTTAGCAGATCAACTATTGGAGAGAAAAAATCAAACTAACCAATCCGCTACAGGGGCGGTACAACCAGGACGGAAGGAAGGAAAGAAGGAAAAGATATTGAGAAAGACAGCAAGAAAGAAAGAAAGAAAGAAAGAAAGAAGGAAAAGATATTGAGAAAGACAGCAAGAAAGAAAGAAAGAAAGAAAGAATAATGGAGGAAGAGAAAGAAGATAAGATAAGATAAGATAGGATGTACACTGTAAAAAATCATACAGGAATATAGTGGAATCAAATTTTAATTTTTAATGTGTTTTTGTTGTTGTTGGTTGTGCTGTTTTTTTGTTTGTTTTGTTTTATTTATTTTCCCAGTTGGGCATATGGGCCAACTACTATTTGCCCCTGTACAAATTGGCATATTATCAAATAACAACAAAGACTCCAGATAAGATATGATATTCTTTTATGAGTCCCACAATGTGGAAAAAGTGGATAGCAAAAATATAAGGAAGTATCAATAAAAATATAAAATGTTAAAATATAAGCAAGAGGAAATAGTAAAAAAAAAAAAAAACATGTAAACAATTTAAACAGAGGAACATAAAAATAGGAACACTAAAACAGGGGAAATATAAAAATGGGAACAGTATGTCGAATATAAGGAGACTCAGCAGTTGAAATTACATTGTTGGACAGAGTTAATTGTCATATAATCTTGGGCTGCCATGTCTGTAAAAAGTCAGAAAATAGTGAAAAATGTCTGTCCTAGTTTTTTCACCCAATGCCTGACAACAGGCCGTCTGTACCTACTGGGCTCCACCAGAATTAGCTCACTGCAATAAATCAGTGATAACAGCCCCCTGAACTAAATAAATAAGTGATAACAGCCCCCTGAATCAAATAAATAAGTGATAACAGCCCCCTGAATCAAATAAATCAGTGATAACAGCCCCCTGAACCAATTAATAGTGTAGTACCTAACACTTGTTTTTGCTAGCAGTAGTTAACAGAAATATTTGCTAACTGTAGATAATAGTGGAGTTTACTAACAGTAGCTAACACCAGTTTTTGCTAGCAGCAGCAAACGGTGGAGTTCACTAACAGTAGCTAACAGTAATTTTTGCTAACTGTAGCTAATGGTGGAGTTCACTAACAGTAGCTAACAGAAATTTTTGCTAACTGTAGTTAACGGTGGAGTTTACTAACAGTAGCTAACAGAAATTTTTGCTAACTGTAGCTAACGGTGGAGTTCACTAACAGTAGCTAACAGAAATTTTTGCTAACTGTAGTTAACGGTGGAGTTCACTAACAGTAGCTAACAGTAAGTTTTGCTAACTGTAGTTAACGGTGGAGTTCACTAACAGTAGCTAACAGTAATTTTTGCTAACTGTAGTTAACGGTGGAGATCACTAACAGTAGTTTTTGTTAAAAGAATGGTAATGTTTGCTAACAGTAGTATTCACTAACAGTAGCTAACAGTAGTTTTTGCTAACAGAAGTTAATGGTAATGTTTGCTAACAGTAGTTTTTATTAACAGTAGCTAACGGTGGAGATCATGAACAGTAGTTTTCGCTAACAGTTTCTGGGTTTCACTTCTGTTCACGAACACTACCTTTCACTGTCTCCTATCTTAATGTTAGCGTACTCTTTGACTTTTATCTTCTGAGTTAGTGCTGTTGTTTTTGACCCCCCTGCCCCTTTTTTGTATGTTTCAGTTTGTTTCAACAAGAAAAACATTGATTACAAAGTTGTTTTACTCAACAAGACTAAGTTGTTTTACTCAACAAGAAGTTCATAAGCAACGTTGGATTTTAGGATTTCCTAATCTAAAATTGTCAAAGTTAGTTAGGATTTGCTTCTGTAACACCAAATTGGGAAAAATCCTGTCTCAGATTTTCTGTAATATATAATGTTGACTTTCAGCAAACATTATATTTTAGCCATGACTTACTCTCTGAACCCACCTAAGTAGTATTTTGTGGGAGAAAGAAGACATGTTTTCCTAAAAGCGTGTGACCAGAAGATGTCACCGCCCCTCCGGTAAGCACACGGACTGAAATCGAACGTCCTATTTATGAAGCCACGGCAGGAAAACACTTCCGGGTGTGTTTGACTTTTCCTCTGCAGCTTCATAAGTTTTCCCTCAGAGTTTGGTTTAGTTTTCAGTCTGAAACATTTAAATATGAGGAGTTAAGTGAAGAATAAGGACGGGAGGAGGAAAATCTGACGGTTAGAAGAGGAAGGAAAAAAAGGAGGAGTTTGTTTTTAACACTGTGAAGGTAAAAACCGTTTGATGTGTGTCACCTTTGTCGTGTGTTTGTTGTTAACTGGGTGTCACCTCATTAATGTCACCAGGATAACATTTATTCTGCATTTAACGCGCAGAAACCGTGATTTAAAGACTTTTGAACACGATTTACTCACTTTATTACGTGTAGAAACAGTTTACATCGGAGCAGAGTTTACCTGCTTTATAAGGGAACATAATGTCTTCAGAGTAAAATATACATTTTTACACTCAGTCACCTGTTTATTAGGTACACATGGATAAAACTAATGCACTTTATGGTCATTATGCAGGCTGTTGATGTACCAATAATTAATTGTACTAATAATGAGAGGTGTTTCTGATATTTTGTCCACCTTCACTGATATGAGACTCCTTTAGTTTTATTTTGGTGAACCTAATAAACCTGATCACGACTGTTTATCATTTAACTTTTACAAGGAAACTTATATTACTGTTTTACTTAAAATATGTCTTTAATAATTTAGAATTAGCTTACAAATATTGCTATTTCTCCTTGGTGATAATTTCACTTTTAATAAATATTTAGTACACCTTACATTTTGTACTGTAGCCTACTTTATTGAATATTTCTGATTAGCTACAGTTTACCATTACAGCATCATTTTTAAATGTGTATGTTTAACTAAGTTTTAAATGACATCTGTTTGAGCAATTCTGGATTTTTGGGGCTGAAACTGTTATCAGGGAGTTAAAAAGTTCTGTATCGATAGCCTATATTGGTGAATAGCTCAGCTTAAACTATAACATACCTGTGAATAAATTTAAAAAACACAAATAAAACAACATTTATTAAACCTGAATCAAGAAAAAGGATCAAATATCCATTAAATTCTCACTACTCACAATAAAAACAAACAAAAAACATACATTCACATTGACCAA
The DNA here is from genome assembly GCA_027495735.1 of Lutjanus campechanus. Classification (NCBI taxonomy): domain Eukaryota; kingdom Metazoa; phylum Chordata; class Actinopteri; order Lutjaniformes; family Lutjanidae; genus Lutjanus; species Lutjanus campechanus. Next base: position 4,631 of record JAJHUR010076480.1, on the reverse strand, counting down.
AATTTATTAAACCTGAAAAAAAGAATCATATATACCCAAAATTCTGCCTAAGTCACATTATTGATCAAAGGAACAGTTTACTAGTGTTCTGATTCTGACACCAGTAACAGAAACACCTGTAATAGAACCTAAAACTCTGGATCAGGTTTCTGCGAGTACATCAGGTCTGTGTACTGATCTGATATCACGTCATTTATTATCAAATCACATCCATACGAGGTTTTAAATAATAACACTTTTTATTTTGCATGCACTGGTATGGAATCAGTTTTTATTCATTATTGGCTGATTTCAGGTATGAAAATCAGTAGATGCTGAAACTCAGACTTATCAGCAACAGAAACATAAATAATTTACAAGGTCAACCAGCTCTGTGTTTCTGTTGCATCAGAGGTTGATTTTGACACAATCCATGTTTGTTATTTATCTGATTTTATTCCTCACAGTTTGAAGAAACACCAAGAAGTAAAACTAAACATCAGAATCACTGTAGTTCACTGTTATCAGAGGAATATTATGTTTGTTGTTGGATTAATGTTGAGATTTCTGCTAAAACTTCACCACTTTCTCGTCAGAAGTCATAAAATAATTCCCTTAAATCATTTCCTTAAAACCTTATTTACAGTTAGTGCAAAGTACAAACAGCTCATCTAAATTTTAATGATTTGTAACGCAGCATAAAGAGTGAACTTTGACTTCTTACGGGGTGTCACAAACCAGAAAACACCCGTGTAAATTATTATATGGTGCTAAATTTCTGTGCATGACAACAGGAGCTTCCTTCAATATTAAAATGTGGTTCTCTTTACTTCTGCTTGACAAAAGGAAGAAACATTTCACTTCTGCAGGGAACAAGTTGGGCAAAACTCGAACACGACATATTAACTTGATGCAACAACGTGAAGCTTCCTGCTGCAAAGAGTCGCTGCACGTTGAACCGTTTCTTACAAAAAAGATAAGGAAAAAACGTTGAATGATAAGCGTGTCCAAACTTTTCTTCACTATGTTAAAAACAAGTGTTTAAATAATAAATAAATAAATAAATGAATAAAATCAAAGCAGATAAATCTCCCACCTCATAATAACCTAATAATGATATAACACCAGAAATGAAGGTGATCAAAATACTGAGATATTTGTAAAAATGCAAATTAACAGTGCAGCAGTGATGATGACGTTGGGGCCCCAGACTGTAAATAAAATAGGTTAATCCTGTTTAATATACGATCTAAATCATAAATTGACAATAACAACAGAGGACGAGTTCTCGATTTTAAGTTGATCAGCTGTTTATAACTCTGTAAGCTGTCTGTCCATGTAAAGTTCAGTCTCTTATCATGCAAACTAAAGCCCACTGCTCTGAAAATACACAGTCTGGACGATGAGGTCAGCGGCTGCCTGTCTCACTGCTGCCAAACTCCATTAACATTTTGTTAAATTTAACAGTTATAAACACCTGCTCCTTCTATAAGATTATTAATGATTTCTTATGACTCATGAACAGACATTTACGCATTCAGTAAATATATTTTTAGGTTGATTTAGGAGCTCTGTGAGAGTTTTATCAGGATGTTTTGGCCCCTGGACTTCAGTTTGTTTTCAGATTTCTGTGATTCCGTCTTTTCACCACCAGGTGTCGCTGTTTAACCACAGAAACACAGAAACACTGAGCGCTGTAGTTCAGATGAGACTCCTGAAGCAGCAGGAAGCTTTTGACCAAAAAGTAAAAATATATGTAGACTTTATTAATCCTGACAGATACAAAATAATTGCCACTAATGTCAGCTGAGGTGATAAACAACATTCCACACCAGAAGTGAACATTATTCTGGATGAAACCATCCACCAAATTACAGAGAATAAGTTTAATATTTATCTTATTTTTCTGATAAATCAACAACAATCTAAACATCTACATCCAAAGGTTTCAGCTGTATAAAGTGTTAAATGCAATATAAAAATAAAGTACTTAGCTATTGATCAACAAACATATAAATGAGTTATTTTTTATCATATTAAACGTGTCTGATCCTTCGATCAGCCTCATGAATCAGGACTGTTACACCTGAACTTTAACCCTTCGCATAAGTGTAAACTTTCTGTTATCTCGGATGAAAATACAGAGAAATACTGTAGTTTGATGTTTTGTGTTTTGTCCAGAGGAGCCAGTAGAAGAAGAGAAGTGGGCGGAGCCAGAGGATGGAGACGGTGGAGCAGAGAGGAGGCGTCAGCCAGGCGGCCGGTGTCACAGAGGAGGAGACTCCTCCCACGGTGAGACGCCACGAAAACCTCTCTGACATCTCGTCTCATCATTTAAACTGTTTTATGAAGGAAAAATTAGTCATTCTTACTGTTAACTGAGGCTTCACAATATGGCTAAAAGATTTAAAAAAAACAAAAAAAAAACTTAAACTGTAAAAACTTAATTTTACAGAAATATCTGCAAAATTCTCAAAAACCAAAATTGAAACATCATTTTTTTCTGACTTCTTGTCCAAGACAGTCCAGCAGGAAGAAACAAAGAAACTGTCATTATGTACGTTCAACTAACACACATTATCACATACAGCTGTGGACTGTATGTACCAGATGTTTCAGCTAAGCAGAGCGCAGAAATCCACTTTAATGATCTGTTTCATGAGTCTTACTTTTAGACTGGAGTTCCCTTCTTTGTGCAGGTTGTAATAACTCAGTTTTCATGACGTAGATGTTATTACAGTGTCTTTGGAGGATTAACACGCTGCAACTTAAAGGTGCTGTATACGAGGTCGCTGCAGAGCAACAGCATCTCGGACCAAAACAAATGCATGCTTCGTTTTTTCAATAAAATTGGGGGGAAACGTCGTCAGAACTCACAAAACGGTCGAACTCGGTCGTGCAGATCAAATACGGCCGGTGTCTCTCAAACTAAAACTAAACTGGGGTGAAGATGGGTGAACTTTCCCTTTAAGCTAGCGGTGCTAAGAGCATTGAAGCATTACAGACTCATTGTTCGTGTCTCAGCGTCACTGACTGCCTGAGCGTGTTATCAGTCTATTATACACACACACACAAAACAGACATGTTTGATTTATTTGCTCTTTACAGATATTCCACACACACACGCAAGTTATGTAAGCAGCTACATAAAAGAAAAGGAACAGTGAGCGGCGGCTAATGAACGGCTTCTACAATGTTATCAGCTGTCGTCACGACAACAAAAGTGAAATGGTGTGACAAACGGTGACAGTCGGTGTTTGTTTGTCCGATAAGACGACCATTGTTGTGGTTAATGGACATCCAGTGACGGCAGGTAACAGGAGTGGTCGCACCGCTGTGATGTCAGCAGGTGACTCACCTGTGAGCAGAGCAGCACGAAAGAGGAGAGCTGATACAGCTAAGGGAGAGTGGGTTTAGTTTGTCTTTTAGCCTGTAGTTTACCAGCAGTAGTATTTTTTTTAAAACAAAAAGAGACGTCCTGTTGGTCTTTTTCTGATTTCATAATAAGAGGAAGTATTTGAAGCTGCAGTTCCCCTAATGGCCACTAGGTGTTGGTCGAGAAACATCTTCTCTTAAGAAATATAAAGTCCACAAGTTTTATCTGCAGAAAATCGGCCTCCGAACAGCTGAAGCTGGAACACTTCAGCTCGAAGACAGACGTTAAGTTAAATTCTGATCTGCTGTCAAGTTACTCGCTGAATTAACGTTAATTTATTAACGTTTGTTAATAAGAAAGGGAGAGGAGAGATCGCCTGTTTGTTAATCTGCACCGTACCGTTTAAGGAGCAGTGTGTAGGATTTAGTGACATCTAGTGGTGAGGTTGCAGATTGCAAAAATCTTGTCTGTCCCTCCCCTACAAAGCAGGGTTTGTAGTGTTCAGTACATTGTTATAATTTTTTTCATGATGAAGAATATTCATATCGTGAAAATGGAAATGCTCTGACTTGCTGACATCATAACATCACTTCGTTACGCACAGTAACAACAAGTGTGGCTGACGGCTAAATTCCACCCGGCGCGGCTGCGTCACGTTAAGGCTGCGCTGCATAAACCGAAGCTCATCGCAGCCGTTTTACATGATGCACAACACTCTGCTTCACATACACACTGAGTCTATTTTTGACGAATGCCGCGTCAGTTAGCGCAGAGGAGATCAAATGGGCAGGAAGTCAGACACAGAAAAGGCAGGGAGAATCTGGTTAATTTTCAAAATAAAAGACCCCATGCAGACTCACGATCATAAAGACAAACTTTTTAACCACGTAGCCTGCTTACACATGGCAGAAGCACAAAGAGCAAGGAAAGATGACCTAATCAACAAAGTCTGAGCTAGTAAACATAATCAGGTGAGCAAAACACTCTGCTGCTGAAATGCGTCTGAAATGCTGCTCGTGGGGCTTGCAGCCGTGCAGAGGACGGATCAGAACCGTGGCGCTGGTCTTGTATAACCAGACCTGTGTGGTCTGGTTCCACACATACACATTCTGCTATTGAGGAAAATACACCCTGCTTTGTTTTCATTTCTTTAAACCAATCACAAGGTGGAGCTAAGCCCAGGATGAAAATTAGTTTCTGTATTTTCCAATGTTTAAATTGTTCATATTTTACTATATTCCTTGTTTATATTGCTTGTTCGCTATTTATTGTCTTT
>JAJHUR010076479.1:0-16504 GCA_027495735.1 Lutjanus campechanus | reverse complement strand
GGATAAGAGAGAGCACACACACACACACACACACACACACACACACACACACACACACACACACAGCAGCATTAAATATTACTCAAGTCCCGATTGAGAGCGCTCTCCTCACTGGGCCCACAGAGGGGAGGAGGCAGCCATGAATTAGACATCGAATCAGGCTGTAACTAGGCCACAATAACCAGCAACAGCATCACACACACACACACACACACACACACACACACACACACACACACACAGGGCTGACTGCTTCTTACTGTTTAATGGAGCTCACTGAGGAGTTCTTTGATGCTGTTTTGCATCTCCTCTCAACAACACTGGGGTTTACTTTTATTCTTTATTTTCATAACTGAGTTGACCTGATTTCCTGTTATTTGTCGCCCTGTAGAGGCGAAACCTAAAGTCCCCACTCAGGCTGCGATTAACGATTAGTTTTATTGTCAATTATCCAGTCAATTATTTTCTTGATTAATCAATTACTTGTTTGGTCTATAGAATGTCAGAAAATTGTGAAAAATGTCTGTCAGTGTTCCCCACAGCTCTTGTTTTGTCCACAACCCAAAGATATTCAGTTTATTGTGATAAAGAACTAAAAAAATATAATAATCAGAAAGTATTCACATTTAAGAAGCTGGAATCAAAGAATTGTGAGGATTTTTTCCCTTTATAAAAGTATTTTCTCAACACTGTAAAAAAAAAAAGAAGAAGTTAAGACTAATTCAAATTTCAAATAAAAATAGATGTTTGATTTTTGTGCTCAACTTGAACTCTCAAGTTTGGAAATAAACTTTAAAAAGGTTTGCTGAGCTATAATCTTTAGTTGAGATAATTTACTTTTGCTCTTTAGATAAACTTGAATCTTTGAGTTTTAGAAACTAAAAAATAAATAAATAAATAAATAAAGCGATAAAGTCACAGTGAGCTGTGAAACTGATTTGTCTTTTTTTTAGTGCCTGAAAAATAAAACAGTTTTAATTGAAAACATTAGAAATTTAACATTTACTTTCACTTCAATGAATTTACTCAATATTCTTTAAATAAAATGTTTTGAGTTTCTAAAATTTAAAGCTTTGAGTTTATCGAAAGAAGAAAAGTAAATTATCTCAACAAAAGATCAGCAGTTGGTGAAACTTTTTCAAAACTTAAGAATTTGAGTTGGGCTCAAAATGATGATTTTTCTAAACTTCTTTCATTTTTATAGTAAATGAGGACATCCTAAAATGCCCCACATAACAACCTGCCTTGGCTCTATTTTAGTGAATTTTTGCACACTTCCTTCACCTCCAACCTATTTTCTTTGGTCAAAATTGAGGCTGACTTCCGTGAAGTTTCTGTTTGGCCTTCATCAAAGCAGTCAACAGAGAGGACGAGAGACTAATTAACAAGGTTGAGGTTGGCAGTATCCTCAAAAAGGACGAAGTCTGGAGGGAAAAGTTGCAAGTAAGTAAACTGTTTTCCAGTTCTATAGACACGAGGCTGAAAATTATATCAGTTGTGAATAAATAATTTAGTTACTTATTCAGAAAACAAAAGAAACCAGAAACTCTTCTCATGTGTTGATTAAGACCCTGACATTCTTCTCCCGTTTCCCTTCAGGCTTGTTTACCTTTGTTGTTTACCTGCCTGATGTCAGACATTTCTCTGTCATCTGACTCATAAACCTCATCTTAATCCCACCTGACCCGTCTGCTGAGTTCACTTTTAACTTCACAGCTCGTTGCAGTGGTGACGAGCAGACTGCCGAGCTGACGGACACGAGGGGACGGAGGGACGTCAGTCAAACTTTCTGATTTGCATTATTGATGTTTGTCTGTCTTGACTGTATTCGACAGGTCTCAGTTTGTTGTGCAGACGTTGTATATGTGACGCTACAGTGACTGTCGTGTGTAAAAGTTTTGGTGTTTTGGACCATCGAGATTTGGGACAAACTGTCTGAAGCCTTTTGGCCCCGAGTGACTCAGATGATGATGTTACTTTTATTGACGAGAACCGAAGATGTTGTTTTTTATCTAAACGTGATCTCATGAGAAGGCGCCTCGGTCTCCATCTCAAAGATCCCACCTCGGCCTGTCAGGCTCTGATTATTGGTTCCATGTTGGTTTCATTTTCTAGCTGTTGCAGCCTGATCAAGGCAAATTCTCCCCAAAACACATCTGATAAATCATATTTCAGACATTTCAAAACATAAAGCCTAAAATTCAGATTACTGGATTTTAGACTTTTTAAGACCCTGCAGACTAGAGCTTGATCCTGATCCTGAACCCAACAGGACCTGATGGATTTGGGTTCGGTTGGGCTTTATTTTTCACATTTTTTGCCGGTTCACATTGGGTTCGATCTGTACTGCATTTATTTATATATTTATTTTCATTTTTCTTCCCAATTTAGTTGTTGCCAATCCCAAATCCTTTCATGTATTGTCCCTGTCACTAAAAACTCCTGGTGTACAGAGGGAAGCAATTTATTTATCTTTTTTAATTTTTTTTTTATCTCCTTCCGAACTCCCTCCCCGTCTTTCTTCTGGTGTTCTCAATGAAAAAAGCCCCAGTAACCTCAGTTGCCCTCCTTCTGGGGGAAAACCCACCGTTTCATATGAAAGAGACGGGAAAGTGTTGAGAAGCTGCTGTGCAGCAGGTTGTAAAACAAATAAACAGTCAAATCATCACAATCTCTGTTGTTGTTTTTTTGCTTCACATATACACCCTGCTGCACTTCTTTTAAAATGTTGTATTTTTCTTGATTTTTTGCATTCTATATACTCTATTTTTAACTTTATTTTTAGTATTATTATTATTTAAATGGGTTTTATTTTCCATCGTATGTGATGCATTCAATGTATTCTATTTTTATCCTTATTTAAATCTTACTTTTACTAGTCTTATCAAGTGGGTTTTTCCAGGTGAAGATGTATTCTATGTATCCTATTCTCATTTTATCTTATTTATACGTGGGTTTTATTTTTAATCTTATTTTGGCATTATATTCCTGTTTTTATGTTCATTCTAAATCTTTTTATATGTGAAGCACTTGGTGGATGTAACCTCTGCTGTTGTAAAGCACTTCGAGCTGCAATGTATGAAAGGTGCTATACAAATACAATGTATTGTTATTATTCTCAGTATTATTATCATTATTATTATTAAATGAGACAACTGTTCTAATAACTGAGGCCTTCACACTGAGATTTCAGGCACATAAGATGGATAATTATTCACTCTCAGTGTGGTGAGCAGCTACATGATGCTGATGACAGTTAAAGCTGATGGAGAGTGAACATTAGCCTGAGAGTGAGGCTGCTGGAGTACAGTCATAACGTTACTGTACCGCAGCGTCGTCTCTAACCGAATCTGAGCTGAGCTTTAATCAACAGTTGTTTGTTAACAGGTTTTGTCATTTACATACAACACTTAGGCTAACAATCCCTGATAATTTATTATAATCAGTGCCTGTTGGCTCATTAATCTGTTTAGACGTGTGAAGACTGATGGAACATGAAGGCTGACTGATCAACATTAAAATCTGATCTGTAACATTTTCTTAAATAAACTATGTATAGACTCACATAAACATATTTAATTTCAATCATCTCTTCTGACCCACTAGACCCACTGTGTGGTGGTGACTGAATCTGAAGACAATCTGCCTTCTGCAGACTCACTCACTCTATCTTTAATTTATTCAGATATCATGAACGTTGAGGCTCAGACACAATCAGAAAATAATTCTTAGACAATGTTTGTTTAATTTGACAAGACTTCATACAAATTTGTCAAATTGGAATTCAAAAACACGTAAAATTGCACTGTTGTCTGTAGGATCCCTGGTTTTCCATCCCCTCTTAAAGGGGACACAGCCTGAACTTTGTGGCAAAGTACCTATATTTTTATAGACTTGCTTTAATGTGATGTCATCTTTTTACTCTTTTTAATCTTTTATTATTTTTTTATTTGTATTTATTTCATTTGACATTATACAATTATGTCTTTTTGAACAAGCACTTAATAAACTTAAATGTGCTAAATAAATTAAGTTGTTGTTATTATCATCATTATTATTATCATTAGTAGTAGTAGTAGTTTATTATTATTATTATTAGTAGTAGTAGTAGTAGTAGTATGTGCTGGTCTTATCTTTCCTGAGTAATCAGGTCATGATTTCTGGAAAAAGACACTGATTTTTAATTTTTCAAAAGTATTTTTTGGTGTTTTGAGCACCACAAGCTGAGTGCCATCAAGACAAATTATATAAGAGAGAAGGCAGACATCTCTACAGCCGATATCTCCAAAACTTAGCAACTCTCGCCCAGACTATTTAGCAGGATAAATAGCATGACAGGTAGGAGTAAAAATATAATTATAAAATAATATTTTCAATTTTAGAGGTGATCTGTCCCTTTAAATCTGAAGGCCGTATCTCACCGTTTGTGTCTCTTCTGTTCAATTAAACTTGCATGAAGACTGGTATTCATCTAAGTTATTGCAGGGCAGATATCTATTGTTTCAAACAAACATGAATATTATTAATAAAAGCAGTACAGTGTCTCTTTAAACTCATCATGGAGTTACCACAGGCTCTCTGTAGGCCTGTATTATAAAACAACACACTAGGGGGTAAAAACATGATGTAATCACTATGATTAATTGCAAAAATGATTTAAACTCAGATAGGAATATCTGCTAATTTGGTCCAGGAGATACAAAAATAGATTTCAATGAAGTAGCCATGATGAGGCAACTATCAACTCTCCAGTGAGGACCACAGAGCCCCTGCAGGAAAACTGAAGGAAAATCATACATATTTATTTGTTTGGAGACAGATTTAGGCCCTAACATATCATTAATATGGCTAAAATGTAGAAAAACAACAGTATTTGGTAAAAAGATAATAAATTGGCCTACACATCCTGTAGCTCTCTGTCAGCCAAACCCCAAAGATAAACCAGGAGGGGGGGAGCCTGACAACAGCATCCATCAGCAGCACTGACACGGGAGAAAACAGCATCAGAGGCGGACACACGGTCAACAGACGGTCGGTACTTACTGTCCGAGGCCATGGCTGCGGCTCTTCCCCTCACACTGACAGCAGGGCCCGGTGTGTGATCGGCGGAGCGGAGGCAGCAGCGTCCCCGCCGCTCCTCATCCTCCAGACCCGCAAATCTGCAGCCACGCAGCGGTGAACCAAGACGCCTTCACGTACTGTGGGACACATGCGCACTCACTGGATTTACGCTCACCCCGTTTTCTAAATTTGATCGTTAAATTTAAACCTTCAAATTAAAAATTGTTTTTCGATTTAATTAGTAATTTGTGCTATAAATTCTTTAAGTCATCTGATCGAATTGATCCAGTTTAAGAAGGAATAGACGAACATCAACCTTTCACGTGCATCGCCCAGGGTCTTTGAACTGGTTGTGCAGCCATCAGTACTGACATAGCAAAAATAATTTTAGATTTTTTTTAATGTTCGAAATAAAGTCGTTAATTCATTAATTAATTCTAGAACCCAAAACCGACTATCAACTTGTTGATAACTGATTTAACATTTAAAAAAAATGCAACACAAGTGAATTAAAAAGATGTAATAAAACAGCAAAAAATAAAACAGCTAAATCTAACTTAAGCTAGCTGGTGCGGTTGTCGCAGCTAGCTTTAGCGTTAGCCTGTGCTTCTTTTCCCCTTGAGTTGCTTCTTGTGATTTAAATATATCAGTCATGATGAACACCTTTGTAATTTATACCACATAGTTGGTAACTTTAGCGAAATCTAGTCATGGAAAATAAAAATAGCTAAACTTGTTTATGTGACCCAAAAGCAGACTCAAAATGTTCACCTTGTTTTCTAAATTTCATCATTATTTTGTCATTTAAACCTTCAAATTATTTTTTTCTGGCTGAGTTAATCATTTGTACCCTAAATTCTCTAAATTGTTTGCTCAAATTGATCCAATGTAGGGAAAACACTTACCTTTCACGCCCATGGTCTTATTGTGCATCCATCAATACTGCCTGACATAAATTTGACATAAATATAGTTCAAATTACACAGTTAACAGCCAAAAATCTCAAAAAAAAGAAAAAAAGAAAAAAGGACTAATTGTTGAAATTTGATTTTACATTAAAAAAAACTGCAATACAACGATATAATGTCAAAGAAAACAGCCATGAACAAAACAGTCAAATCCAGTTTAAGCTAGCTGGTATAGTAGCCGCAGCTAGCCTTAGCATTAGCCTGTGCTTCTTTACTTCCTGAGCTGCTTCTACTGAATTTTGTTCAAATTCAGTTCAGAGACCAAAATTTGATTGAACATTGAAAAAATACAGTGTTGTTAGTTTGGCTAGTGAGCTACCTCACCTCACCCAGCTTAGCAGAGCTTTTGACTGGTGGAAACCATGATTTGGCTTGGTTAAAGTTACTTTTAATTCACATATTTTAATACATAAAACTGCAAATTAATTCATTTTATTGATTTTACAGTAATTATTAGAACTAGTGGAGTGCAGTTTTTAAGTCTTATCTTTTTTCTTTCTTTTTTTCTTTTTCTTTTTGGCGTTGTAATTTGATTTGGATCACTCCAAGGGAAAGCAAAGAGAATAAAAACAAATTCTAGTGAAATTAGATATGCGGGGCCAATAAACTGTTGTTTAAAGCAGCTGGAAGCATGAAATTGCAGAAATGGGGCAATAAAATCAGATTAACATCAGCATTTCCCTTCACTTCAGTTGTTAAATTTGAATTAAACATCACATAAGAAAGACATTAACAAAACAGCAACTATAAAAAAAAATACTGTTTATATAAAACAGTGAAACTTTATAAAGTCTATAAACACCAGAAACAGATGTGAAGTTTTTAACTTTTGCACAGGAGAAGCTGCACAGAGAGAAGAACTTCATGTCTGTTGTCATTTATAATACAAGACGGAGGAGGCAGGTACAGGGTTCATTAAAACTGCAAAAAGAAAACTGAATTTCTTCAGCTTGGACGAGTTTGTCGAGGTGTTTATTTTACGAACAAAAGCAGAGTCAGAACAATATTTTTTTCTTCAACAGATGAGTTTTTGTGTTAAAGTTTCAGCCATTATAGGACTCTGCTCATTAAAAAAACACATTTAAACGTCATAAAATATAAAAAACATTCACATTTTCTATAAAACAGAACTGGTAGCGCAAACATTCAAGATTCTAGAGAATCAATAACAGTGATAAAAGCAGCAGCTCCAATCAGGACGCAGGTCGACTCCTGGGTTGTTGTCTTCATGACTTGACGATGTCTATGTTGTTGTTGTTGTTTTTTCTGAATGGAGGAAAAAGAAAACAATATTAAATGTGATGGATGTTGAGTTGACATTAAGAGAAAAAGCTAATGAATGTTTTATGGCCACAAAAAAAGTGGCGTTGCTCTTCAGGGCTTGAATGTAATTCAATTACAAGTTCAAGCAGTTTCAAACACTTTATCCAAAATCCAAACACTTTTCAAACCTTGAAAGCACCACATTAACATTCAAGCGTTTTCAAGAATTTCCAGCACCCGCTTAAAAACTCTGCTGCCACGTCAGTCAGCACAGAGCAGATCGATCGGACAGGAAGTCAGACAAAGAAACGGCAGCGAGAATCCGGTCAATTTTCAAAATAAAAGACCGATACTGTGCAGAAATGAAGCTGTGTGTATGATGAATCAAAACGGTGATGCAGTGTGTTCAGTCAGACAATAACACAAACAAACTAACAGTTTGAGGCAGCAGAAGACCAGCAACTCCTGTGTTCTGCTGTCTGACAGCAAAGTAAAGCAGTGAAAATATTCTTAATATAGTGTGCACTTAAACTGACAAAGATTTTTTCTTTTAGGTGGTTAAAATATGTTTTGCAGCTGAAAAGTGACTAACTATCCCGTTAACCATCTACAGTGGACTTGCTGAGGAAAACAGAGCAGAGAACAGTGAACAAACTGATGCAGTGAGAGTAAAATAAGTTTTTAAGATGCGTACCTGCAGGCTGTGAACCTTCAGGAACAAATTCCAGTGAGGTGAGACGATGGATCCGACTGGTCATTGTGACGTTTTTCCACAAGTCCCCTGAAGAGAAGGAAGTTCAGTGAGTGACGATTATTTCACTGAAACATTAAAGCTTAAAAGAAAAGAAAATCCATCCCCAGAGTCCACACTCCCTCAGCCTGCCTCAGGAAGAGTCTTAATTAATTCAGCTAATAATTCTAGTTATTACACGGCACTGTCAAATGCTCGATCCTGATTGGTCAATTACAACATGGTCTGTTATTTCTGTATAGCAGACCGTTGCTATGAATAGCAGACCGTTGCTATGGACACTTCTGATCGACTCTGGCGGATCACATCCTGTCATATCAATCCGCAGAAAGACGTTTACACCTGCGGCGAGAAATCGTTAATTTTCTCCTCTAATAATTTAATCCTCTAATTCAGGCAGCAGCAGCAGATCGGGTGAGTGCCTCTCCTAAAGCGTTAGTGATGAGATAATATTGATCGCAGTTGTAACAGTAAAAAACTGTTTCCAGGTGCGTCAGCTGCGGGGCCACAGCAAGGAGGAAATATGGACATGAATGAGGACAGAGACGTCAGCATTAATATTCCCAAGGACGTCCCATTCACCTTGTCTCACTTCACCATCAATGGAAATGTTCAGTTTAATGTGAATTACTATACTAAAATAAGCTAATTCTTTGCTTCAAAGTTACTGTTGCTTACAGTTACAGTTCCAACCGTAGAAACGAACGGACTATTTTTTCAAGCGGAAGCCATGAAACTTTTGTAAATCAATAAAATCATATTTAGATCAACATTTTATGTCAAACTTTTGATTTCTTTAGTGAGTAGCCGTGTAATAAGCGGGATAACGTAGAGCGATCCCTACATCCCTTATCCCTTACTTAGCCTGCACTCGCTTGCTCGCTAGCAAACAATGTAATGTCTTGTTAATGTTTTAACTAGGTGGCAAACAATTTAATGTTGTGTTAACTCTTTAGCCAAGTAACAAACAAACTTTTTAGCTAGCAAGGAAACAATGTAACATTCTTTTAAAAAATACAAGGCAGCCAAACGTTAAGTTTTCCCAGTTTTTTGCATGAGCAAGAATCTCCATATTGATTTAATTCTATTTTAATTTAGTTTACGTCACTAAACTTGGATTTACTAAACTTGGAAAACTAATCTCAGATTAAATGAATCTTTGTTGGTACAACCCTGTCTGATGAAAAGTCACATATTCTGTCTCAGGTAGAAACTACACAGTGTGATGTTATAATTTTATCATTTTCAGAAGGCTACTAAATTATTTCTACTCTAACACTAATTCTAACCATTACACACAAATTAAGTGATGAATTTAAGAGCTAAATATCGATAAATTCAGACATAAGTAATCATTACAGTATACTGCTCATGTTCAGTACACAGTCTCGTCTGTTTTCATCAGTTTTGGGGATTGAAGGAGGGTTGAAGGAGAGATTTACCTGAGATATACACGTTCTTTTTGGTTCTGATTTTGAGTGAAGGTTTAGTTATTCTGCGGCACCCTGACGGGTTGGAGGGTCCGGCCTCGTGACTCGTGAGATCCACCTCCACCTGACGATGACGTCGGGACTTGGAGGCCTGAGAGACACGTACATGGATTCATTCACTCGTTTATTTTTCTGATGATTTGAAAGGAACACATCCAACATAACACACATTTTTAAGGATTCTGCAAAGAAAATCTTTTACATATTTAAAGGAAATATTTATAAAAATACACAAACCTCTGCTGCCTGTTCGTACGCTTTTGATTTGATGGAGGCGAGGAGGTCGGCTCTCTTGGAGCACTGAGGACACAAATAGGAGGTCAGTCAACAGCGCCACTCTCTGGACAAACTCATTATTACAACTGTAGAGAACGTGCAGGTGAAAGCTTCATAATTCAGTCACTCTGAGTATTTAATATCCTGCAGGAGACACAAACTGGAAGCACGTTTCCACCGATGTGATGAGATTAAATAAACCAAAACAAAACATGTAAGTCATTATAATAAGAATCTTTATTATTACAATGAGTAACTGAAATAGTTACTCATCGTTTTGAGATATTAAGTAAGTTTGTAAAAGATTCTCGCTAAATCATTCTATGGGGGGTCAAGTGCTTAATTTAACGCTTAATTGTCACCATCAATGAATAAAGCTCAAATTAAATGAGACATAAAATAGATAAATGTTAAGTTTATCATGTATTTACTCATTTATTCACACATTTATTGATCTATTTAGAATTTTATTTATTTACATATTCTTTATTCATCTTTTATTTCTGTATTTATTAATTCCTTTTTCCTTATTTAAACATTTAAATATATAATTATTTATGTATTTTTATATATTAAAGTTTTGGCCTCATCCATATCTTTCCAGAAAGTTTCTCATTATAATAATTAGATGACCTGCAGGATCTTTTTTTTCATCATATTGGCAGAAATGAGCCTCCATACATCAGTGATGCTTGAACCCTTCAGTCAAGTGAAAACGTCAAACTTCAACAGTTTGATGTTGTGTAACTCACTTCCTGCTGGGACGACGTCCCCTCACCGAGGTCTTCATCTTCATCTTTATTCCCGTCCTGACAAGAGGAGACACGTCATGTTAAAATGTTAAAATAACAACATGATCTCTGGTAGTTTACAAACTGGGAGAAACACATTTTTATTATAGCAGATTCTTGGTTTAATTTTAAGTCTCACCCTCCTATGCTGCCACTTGTAGAAATCCACCACCGTGCTGCGTAGCTGCGGGACCAGCTCTTTACGGATCAGGTTGACAGAGGAAACCGGCAGCTCTGACGTCGAACAGACCGACGCCTTCAGCTTCTCGTAGAGCTGATGAATGTTGGACACTTCCTGCGAGAAGACGATGAAAAGCGGAGGATAAAACTCGTTAATAAATCTAGTTTTAAAGTTCTGGAGTCGAGTCTCTGCTCACCTCCAGCAGCTCCATGTTGATCAGCTCCTGTGGACGAGACGCTCGCTCCATGAACTCCTCACACAGCACCGACTTCTCCACCTTCCTCTTCTTCTTGAACGCCAGCTGGCAGGAGAGGAAGAGCAGCCATTTATTTTCAATAAATCAATAAACAAGATCAAAGCCAGCCTGTATTTCTAAAGGTAAGTTTCTGTTCAACTTGTATCATGAAGTAAATTATAAACTGGTTTGAAATTAAATAAATATGTAGTATTTATTTGGCAGCTCAGCTAAACAGGAGTGCCATAAATAAAAAGAATAAATATGAAAAAGAAGAAGAAAATAAATATGGCAGTATAAAGAGAAATAAGAGAATAAATAAGTTAATAAAAATGTGGAAAAGAATTTTCATTTATTTGTCACTTATTTCCAGAGATAATTACTTATAAATTTTAAAAATATATATATTCTGTCATATTTTGTTATTCATCTTTATATTTCCACATTTTTTAAATTTACTTTTTTATTCTTTTATTTATTTTTCTTCATATTTCAACATTAAGGGAGTCAAACTGGGACAGAACCAGTGGAGGGCTGGAGGATTCCTCTGAGTCTCCACAGTTCACACATAATATCTCTACATTAAAAGATATTCAGGGTTTTATGTGAATATCAGAAGTGTGTGTTGTTGTGCGGTGTGCAGCTCACAGCAGTGGGCATGGCGGTGAAGTGAAAAGCTTTGTGGAACATCAGCTGTCGCAGGATGTAAACGACGTCCATGTGCTGAGCATCCACGGCGTCCCTCTCAAACTTCTTCACGTCCTCCCAGTCCTTCAGCGCCAGACGGATCTGCAGCCACAGACACAGGAAGAACCAATCAGAGACGCTGATTCAAGTATTACCTTTATTCAAACGTTACGTTTGTGTGCTTGTGTCCCCTGACCTGCTCCGGGGGCGACACGGTCTGACACTTATACAGGCTGTACAGCAGGTAAAGTCCTCCGACTCGGATCTGGAAGCTGAACGGAGGCAGGAAGAAGCTGGACGCCGTCTCCAGGATCAGCTGACTGAACGCTCGCTTCTGACGCTTCACAGTGCCGCTGAAAAACAACAACATGTGACGCACTGTGTTAAATACTGAAGACGACTCTGTTTCACATCTTTACACTCGTGTAAAGGCTGATCGTATCTTTATTGTCTATAAATTATTTATTTATCACGTTAAATGTATCAAATATGTACAACTAAGTTATAATTATGAGAAACATTGAAGAAATATAACCTAATATCTTGTACTTATGAAATAATTAATAATGATTGAGACAAAAATGTCACTTAATGATAAAAAATATCAGAGAGAAGCAGCCTTTAGCCTCCATAAACATTCACCCCCAAAGTTTAATAGTTAAAAAAGGGAAAAATTGTAACAAAATATAAATGAATTACTAAGAACCTGACAAACAACTGAAATGTAATCTAATCATAATGTGCTGAAATGATCCGTCTAAGTAGAAGAAAATGTATCATATAATGTAATGATATTAGAAAAACTGTTTGTTATTTGTGAAGAAATAATTACAAAACTTTTAATGGTTCTAGTCTAAACTAAGAGAATTTGCTATTTTTGTGTTTTATGTCATTGTAAATTTAATAATTGGAGGTTTTTAAAGTGTTTGTCATCATTATTGGACATTTGTAGATGTCAGCTTGGGCCCTGAGAGACTGTGTTGGGCATTTTGCACAATGTTCTGTTTTATAGACAAATAGCGTTAATCAATTAATAATAAAAATGGATTATAGATTAGTCTGTAATGAAAGTAATCATTACTTGCAGCCCTGGAGTAATGTATAAATAATGTAACATTAAGATGCTCAGTTTATACCTCTTATTATTCAAGCGTCAATCTAATTAACAAATTTTTTTTTTTTTGCATTTTGAGAATAAAGTCAAATGTCAAGAAAAAAAAAGAGAATGAAGTCGAAATGTTTAGAGTAAAGTTGAACTTTCAGTATTAATGCCAAACATTAATTTTAACATTTCGACTTTATCTTCAAAATGCAAGAACATTTAAAGTAAGTAACGTATTTTTACAACAACAATTATTCTGTTGATTATTTTCTTGATTAACTGATTAGTCGTTTGGTCAATTAAATGTCAGAAAATTATCTTTACACAATGTTGATCACTGTTTCCCAAAAGCCCAAGCCGACATTTCCGAATGTCTAGTTTTGTCCAACCCCAAAATATTCAGCCTACTGCCAGAGAGGAATAAAGACATCAGAAAATATTCATGTTTAAAAAACCTTCATCAGAGAATTTAGATTTTTTTTTTCGTAATTTTTTTTTTTTTTTACAAAAAAATGACTCGAATTGATCAATCAATTGTCAAGATAGTTGGCGATTAGTTTATTCATCAAATAAAA
Source organism: Lutjanus campechanus (assembly GCA_027495735.1). NCBI lineage: Eukaryota > Metazoa > Chordata > Actinopteri > Lutjaniformes > Lutjanidae > Lutjanus > Lutjanus campechanus. Next base: position 3,124 of record JAJHUR010076479.1, on the reverse strand, counting down.
CCACAAAACTCTTCATTTACTGTCATAACTGACAAAAAGCAGCAAATCTCAGATTTAAGAAGCTGAAACCAGCAAATGTTTGATACTTCTGCTGGAAAAGGATTTAAACAAATCAAAATAGTTGGCAAAATCGATTAATTGACCAATCGCTGCAACTCTAGTAAGAAGAAACTGGTTAATCAGAAAACAGATAAACTAGAATAAATGCCGCTAATACATTTTTTTTCTTGTCTTAAACTGTGTGTCACTTCATTTCGAGATATAACCTACTTGACTTTTATCAGAAAACAGACAACAATGAAGTGGTATTTGCAAGTTTAAACTTACTAGAAAATCTCTGAGAACTTCATATCCCTCCAGATCTTGGAGAAAATCTCGAACCGGACTGAATCGGTTTTCTGGAAGCGGCTCAGCAGCTGCTCACAGTCTGATTTCACCTCAGTTCTACAGAAATCCATCTTCATCTGCTTCTTCTTCACACAACTCAGCGATAAAACAAAACCTCACAGTCTGATTTCACCTGTTTTCTACATAAACCATCTCATTATAACGGCTGAACGTCAAAAACATTTAAAACTCACTAAAAACGATTAAATTTGATCCTCTTTCTACTCGAAAACGAGCTACAAACACGAGAAATGTTCATGATGTAAACATACGACTCAACAACGACTGTGTCGACGGATTAGTGCGTCATCAGTACGCGACGTCTTCGCCAGCGTCAGTGATGCCTTCAAATACACAGGTGACAGTTGTTTACATAAACTTTTTCTCTTCGATATTTGTGCCAACCTATACTTTTATCTAAAAACAACAACAACAAAAATTAAAAACGTTTATTTATCGTTTTATAAGGATGATTTTGTATGATGTATTTTTCTATTATTGGAGTACTGTTTAAATATTAATCGGGAAATTAAAATAGATTTTATTGTTTCTCCTTAGAGATGATTAGAACTGTGTCCATAGCAACGGTTTGTTCTTCATAACAGTCTTTTTTCATCGTTGTACATAGTATTATGACGCAGCTTTTCTAAATACTCGATTCTGATTGGTCAATTACAGCATTCTAAGGTCTGTTGTTTTTTGTTTTTATAGGAGACTGCTGCTATGTTTAACAGAACGGTGCTGCTGACGTAGTTCTAACATTGATTGCTGCTCCAGTCTATACTGGAAGAGCAATAAAATAATTTTTAAATCAACAAAATCATATTTAAATCAACATTTTTTTTAATTTCCTTGATAAGTAACCATATAATAAGCTGGATAATGTGCAGTGAGTAGGTCATTATTGTGAAACAAACCCTTCAAGATGATTCAAGACGTCTCTGCTTCATGTCGGGGTCGTGCATCACACTGTCGGGTTTAATTTCACAATGGTGACCTGCTCACTGTACATTATCCCTTATATAAAGTTACATCTATTAACTCTCATATTTTCTCTTAATAACTATGGGGTCATTAATAAATAAAACAAAATTAAATAAATTTACTGTCATTTCATTATACAAACCTTTGTATCTCTCTTCTGCCTCAGTATATTATAATTATTATTTAGCAAACCGATAATAGCCGAAAATAATTTATCATTCAGTCGTTATGGAACATAGGTGCACTTGTATTTATCAAGTAAAACTGTATTTGTCTAATGAATTAAGACTTTTTTTTATTTAGCAGGTGTACGTGAACGCACCACCCGGATGTGTGTGGCGGACGTCGTGCGGAAGTAAACAATCCTCAGCTGACGTGGAGCAGCAGCCTTCACACAAGCTGGTGGACAAACTGGATCAACTGGAAGTGAATTCACTGCTGTAGAGAAGCACCTGTCGCTTCTGTCGGTGTCTTGTTTTATTATTAATTAAATGCTCTCTGTTGCCGTCGTCTGAACTCTCGGGATAATTTAACGGCTACGTTGAACTCTCCTCTCTGTAAGTTAAAATGGCGGCCGCGGAGGAGGCCAGCAGACCGTTCGCCGGGCTGTCAGACGTCTCTATCTCGGAGGACATCCCGGTGGAGGGAGACATCTCTGTCCCCGTCGGCTCCTCCAGGCGGGACGACGAGTTCTCCACTCTGGACGAGCCGGTGAAGGAGACCATCCTGCGGGACCTGCGGGCGGTGGGGAACAAGTTCATCCACGTCCTGTACCCGAAGAGGAGCTCGGCTCTGCTGCGGGACTGGGACCTGTGGGGCCCGCTGCTGCTCTGCGTAACTCTGGCCCTGCTGCTGCAGGGCGGCGCGGCGGACAGCGAGGACCAGGGGGGCCCGCAGTTCGCTGAGGTACCGTTACTGATATTTGTCTTTTCCAGCGGTTATTTTATTAAGTAATGCTGATCCTAACCAAAGTCATCGGATTAACATCCGGGCAAAATAAAATAGTCAGCTGTTCCTGTAGAACCTCATTAGCTCAGATTCACTGTTAAATAACTCACATTTATCTATTTGTTTATTTTGTAGTTTAATTAATTGTAAATCAATTACGTTGGGTCCTGCATAGGTTGTGCTGGTCAGCTTCAGGCATTTCTTCCGTAAGGGGAAGAGTTACAGGCTTTCTTGCAGAAAGCCCTGCAGGCACACTTTCCCCCACGTGCCTCTTTGCACAAGGCTGCAGCTAATGTCTGTTTTCATTATCAACAAATCTCCCAATTATTTCTCAATGAATCATTTGGTTTGCAAAATGACAGAACATTATGGATTTTTTTTTCTACATAGCGTTAGGAGACATCTTCAGATTGTTTATTCTGTTTGAACTAAAGGGCCTGACACTTATATCCTGATTATGTAACTGCATCAATGCAGAATCTTCCACATCCGCATCACAATGCATCTAAGAAACAAGTCTCCACACCTATAATTCTTTTTTTTTTTCACTCCATTGTTAATAATTTTACACACCTGCCCATGCAGTTTGTGGGAGAGGTGGCAGAATGATGGATGTTGCCCAGAAACCAGCAGCTGGGGGTTCAGTGCTTTGCTCAAGGGCACCTTGACAGTGCCCAAGAGGTGAAACTGGCTGGATTTCAATCGTCTATCCTCCAGTTCCCAAGCCAAGTCCTTATGAACTGAGCTACTGCTGCCCACAAAGTGAATGTAAAAGAACATTCCTGACGATTTTTACCACCATTTT
>JAJHUR010076478.1:6127-24002 GCA_027495735.1 Lutjanus campechanus | reverse complement strand
GAAGCTGGGACCAGGCAGCGAAGTGGGGACCAGATGAGCAGACAGACCAAACAGGCGAAGCTGGGACCAGGCAGCGAAGTGGGGACCAGATGAGCAGACAGACCAAACAGGCGAAGTGGGGACCAGATGAGCAGACAAACCAAACAGGCGAAGCTGGGACCAGACAGTGAAGTGGGGACCAGATGAGCAGACAAACCAAACACACTGCCACATCGCAGGAGGGAAACACCAAACAGCCACAGGGACAGGCAGACAAACATCAGGTACACAGAGGCAGATCACAGGCTCAGGGACAGAAGGCTGTGGTGATTTCCCAGAGAACAGATGAGGCAGGTGAGTCAAATGCAGGCAAGGTAGGCAACCGGATATCAGCCAGGTCAGGAGTGTTGCAAAGTCCTCTCTGAAGGTAGGGAACGAACTGACCAAGAGTGAGTGAGTAGGAGAGCCTGATATGCTGGGCTGATTAGGGATGAGTTGCAGCTGTGCAGACAGGTGAGCAGAGTTGGGCTGATGAGGTGGGCGTGGCCGAGAGGTGGAGTAGAGCAGAGGCATGGAGAGTGGAAAAATACTGAGACAGAGGGACAGGAGGGAAACTGGGAGAATGTGAGAGCACTGGGGCAGAGGGATGGGATGGGAGACAGGGAGGATGAAACTGTGACAACAACCATATAAACTAACGTGGTTATATTTTAGCAACCAGCTTAATATGAGTCCCTCATCAGCATTAATTGTAGCGAATTGCAGCACAGTGAGGGGAAAATAAAATAAATAAAAAATAGCGGAAAAAAAAAAAAAACTCACACAGAGTATATCTAATGTTACATACCTTTTCACAGATTATCAAAGGTCTGACAGTGATACATCACCTCTAGCTCAGCTCAGTCCGTCCAGGTAGGCAAGTGCATCCTTCGGCGAGTGAAAAGAGTGACTTTTCCCTCCGTGAGAGAAGCTCAGAGTAGCGGGGAAGCGCATGGAAAACCGTATGTTCATGTCAATAAGTCTTTGGCACACTCCGTTAAACGCACGTCTCATTTCCTTGACTCCACTTGCCAGATCTTGTTGGATGAATATGGTCTGTCCCTCATGTGTCAGCGGTCCTTTCTCCTTGGCCACGGCGAGGATCCTCATCTTATCCCTCGAGTTGTGCATCTTGATAATCACTGCGCGAGGCCAGTTGGGATTTGGCGGGCCGAGGGACCTGTGGGCACAGTCAATTTTAATGATGCCCCGCTTGGTCTCCAGGTTCAGCAGTGTGGGTAGCCATTTCTCAAAGAACGTAACCGGCTGTCAGCCCTCCGCATTTTCCTTGAGGTTGTGGATTAAGATGTTGTCTCTGCGGCTACGTCCCTCAATATCGATGCTCCTCTCTGTCAGGGCGCACACTTTAGTCTCCAAGCCCTTTAGCCTGGACTTAATGGCCGACATGTTGTCCTCCACTTCCGACACTTGGCTCTCAGCTTCGGTGATGCGTTTCGTGTTAGACTCCAGTCGTGTTGTAATATTGTCCAGTGTGGCTGTGAGATCTCCAAACTTCTTATCCATCATCGCAGATATTCTCTCGGAGACATATTGTGATATTTCCATAGCGAGGGCTTCATTATCCACAGCAGGTGTAGCATCTTCGCTAGCTGGCTCGGCCTGTCTCGCTTCTGGTTCCTTAGCAGACTTTTTCGCCGCGGGTTCGGAGGTTTTAGAGTTAGGCATGTTATCTGGATGCTGTTAAGCAAACTTTTGTAAGGTTGTAACTTTTTAAAATAAGTTAAATAATGAGATATAGCTCAGTAGCAGCGGGAGCTCAGTAACGGTCGACTGCTCAGGGTGACGACATCACGTGACTCCCCTGTGTGCTTTTTTTTAAACGTTTTATCCGTGGTCACCATTCACTGCCATTGTACTGGATGAGGCTGCTACCCTGTTTCTCCTAAAACTCCAGGATTGTTTAGTGAACTGAAGACCTTCACCCATCATCACATCGGCATAGTGGTGAGTACATACTGAGTGGCTTATTCTGGGAAAGTGGAATATTGCTTTAAGTTAGTTAGTTAGTTAGTTAGTTAGAGTTAGCATTAGCATTAGCTCACATCGGCCAACTACACTTATGAAATCTGCTTGTGAGTCATTATTTTAGCTGACAAAATCCACCATTGTCAGCTAGAAATGAGAAGCTGCTTTTGTTTACTTCACTAAGGAATCACAGACCTCGTGTTTCAACAATTCCAATGTTAAATCTGCCACCATTATCACCATAAACTGCATAAATGCAGTGTGAGAATGGCAAATTTGGCAGGCTTAGCAACAGTAACTAAGGAGGACAGGGCTAAGCAAAGGGTCAATTGCAATATCAGTAAAAAATAATTGCAATTAGATATTTTTTCAAAGTTGTTTAGCCCTGTAACTTTAACAGACAGACAAAACCAGCTATCTTATTAATGTCTGAAAAGGGCTTACGGCAGGCTGTGTATATATATATATTTGGTTTAGTCTTTTGCTACCACTTATGATAGAAGTAGTTTTCATTCATTTATTGATTGTCTCCTGTTTCTCTGCAGTACTTGGTATGCACCAGAGAGAGATGTATTTAAAGTGTGAAAACGATTACAAGCCCCCGCTTGATCATTCCAGGTATAAAGAATGTAATCAAATATACATTTGTTTATGTCTCCTGCGGGAGCTCCACACATCCACATACAGCGCCGGTAATCAGTAGCTGCACAGTTGATATTCAGGAGTGAGAATGTGGCGAGGGAGAGCCGTAGATCCACACGAGCTGAGAGATAACACCATCCACAGACTCCAGTGTCTCATCTGTCACACGTAGATTGCTATTAAAGCTGTCTGAGAGTGTTGCCATCATCTAATTAGAAAGGCTCTCTCTCTCCCTGTCTGTCTCGTTTGTTTAATCTCTCAGCCACCTCTATCTTTCTTTGTTTCCTCTCTGTTTACCTCTCTGTCCCTCTGCATGTCTGTCTCTCTACCTCCCCTGCTTACTTCACCGGTCATACCAATTGATTTCTTTGAGAAAATCCTCTCATGGTTTTCGCCTTGATGTGTCTTGTGTAATTAAAGCCCAAATTGTTTTGATGCCAGGGTAATCACATTAGTGTGTTATTGCAGGACAGGAAAGAGAGAGAAGGCTGAAATTGGACTTTCTTGCTTCACATCCACAACGTGCTATTACCATGTGAATGTATGTGTGTGTGTTTGTTAGCAATAGCATGGAGCTGTCAACATGCACATGGTGCTCAACATTCTGTTAAATGTGAAGGAGGGCAGTTTTGAAGGACTCTAGTTAGAAAGTGGACACTGGCTGCAAGAAAAAGCTGGAAGGAAGTTTTGCTTAATATGTGTAAATATGTGAAGACCATTTGTCACCATTCTGAGTGATGATTAGTTATAAGTTGCAGCAAACAATGTGTTAGAGCAGTAGTGGTGATGTGGTGAATAATGTGTTTATTTCCAATGGAAGATTGTGATTGCTGGCCAGCTTGCAGATGATATGAAGAAAACATTTAGTTTGTGGCTTGCATTTCTTGTAGTCCATTTTAACTGAAATAACGTGGGTGCCATCTAGGGCAGGGGTGATCCATCAACATAATCGACGTAATCGATTACGGAAACACAATGATTTGCATATTGTGTGTCGACACGCCACTATGAACTGCTGCGCCTGGTCAGAGCATGGATTCACCCAGAGAACAAGCTGCAGAGAGCAAGACTCGCCACGATCATCTAAAGTGTGGGAGTATTTTAGATAGAGATGCAACACTTTGGCTCTTTAGCTACACAAGCTGGACAGTTATCACAGCGGGACAAACTGCTCCATATGAGTGCTGGAAGTGAAGCAGTGAGCGACCTGCCCTCCACCTGAGGCTGCCACAGCAGCATCTCTTTTATTTTCTGTCAGCACCCAAACAAGGATCATCAACACATGGAACATGTCTCTGTTAGTAGAAGTCACTTAAGATAGATTTTGTAGAAGTTTCTTCATCACCCTCGTGTTAAAACTCATGTCTGCACCACTGCTGTGAACTTTACACCATGAGTCATCTGCCCATGTCATTCTGGTGTTTTGTACTTTCTGTTGACTTCATCAGCCATGTATGAGACAGAAATGGATAAAAATTACATTACATTACAGACTGTCTGTAATTCATTTCAGTTGACAGAAAAATTACAAAAAGTATTTTATTTGCTCCACACTGATGCAAAAATACACTGCCAGTGATCATCTTACCTGCATACGACTCCAGAGATGAACTCTGTGTCATAACCAGTTTAAGTTTGAAGTCAAAATCCTGATTGTCCAGTTCAGTGAGGGGTTGACAGTGATTAGTGATTAAATTAATATGCAACACAGCTCCTTTTGAATTTGAGGTCCAGTATTTTTCTGATCAGGCATCTGACATGGAGTCTATTAAATATGTTGGAAATTCGACAAATTTTTAAATATGCCACTATTGTCATTATCCTAATGTGCTTTATGTGTCTGTTTTTCAGGATTATGATTGATTAAAATATTGAAATATTAATGTGACAAGTTTTTGATAGTGCAATGGTGGTTGCCTGACATCATGTGATCACACATCATGTATTGTGGAAATTCATAGTAAAGATATAATACAGTACAGATGTAATACAAAAACATTTACAATCATACCAAGCTCAATAGTACATTAAAATAAAGCGGGTAAAAGGCCTGCAGTGCCAAGAGCATCACCTTGAATCTCACATGACCGGATCGGGTAAAACCGTCATAATGACATAGAAATTCAACGTGAAAATATTGTGCAAAATGATTTTATAGAGTCACCTCTATCACTACAAAAAAACTAGTGATACATAATGAAAAATACCACAGCGTTGTTGCAAACAAGTTTAGAACAAAATTATAGCTGCTGCAGAGCAATGGTCGGGGCCGGGCAATTTTAGGCAAAATTAGGCAGTTCTGATCAACAAGCAGAGTGTAGGAAGATGAAAAAAAGGTGGCATTCTAATGTGTATTTTACATCAGTTGAGGCTTGAACTCACAATTTCTGGCTCAAGAGACTCTGCTCTATCTCACTGAGCTAATTAGCAAGAGACAACTCTGTGGTATATTTGTTTAAAACTTCTTCTAGCTCATTATAGGAATTCTACAGCTGCAATGATTAGTAGCTATTGGCTATTGGATAGACTCTGCATATTGACTGATAGCTAAGCCAAATAAACAGGGAAAAGAGACAAGAGATAACAGGGAAAAGTGTTGATAAAGAGTATTTGTCTCTCTGTGAAACTGCCTGGATCATAATTATTTTAACCTTAGTAGTCTCTAATCCACTTAGCATAAGATAAGATATTCCTTTATTTGTCCCACAGTGGGGAAATTTACGATACATGATGCCTGAACATAGGACTTCCACATTAGAAAGTCAGTCCTGCCTTAGCTGAGGCTCGAACTCATGACTTCTGAGACTGAAGTCCGTCTTTTATCTCACTGAGCTAATTGGCAAGAGACAGTTGATGTGTGGCTTTACAAATTGACTAAGCCAAGGATCAGGGTGCCAGGCAGCAGCCATCCATGCCATGGAAAAGCACATTTCAAAGTGAAAGTTCCAAAGCTGTAGCACAAATGGTTGATTTGTTATGAATATTCAAAGTTTTGAAATTTAGAGGCTTGCTGTAGCGCCACCATCAGGACTATTGTCTTGTGTTTCCAGTTGAGGACATTTGGCATGGGACTGGACCTTTGTGAAAAGTTTGGGTAGATTTCTCATATGGAAATGTTGTGCGAGCTGAGGCTTGAACTCACAACCTTCAACACCAAGAATCATCCTCTATCTCACTGAGCTAATTGGCAAATGGAAACGCCACTTGTAGCTTCACAAATTGACTAAGTCAGTCACCTGTGTGCAAGACAGCAGCTGTTAGCATGTAAAGGCAGATTTCAAACGGCTGTCAAAAATTCAGTTATTAGGACAAAAATCCCAAAATACAGAAATTGCATCTAGACAGCATGGATATGTTGGTAATTTGTTTTAAACAATGATTTATTGGCTCCAAAAGTGAAAAACTGATGTTTAAAAATGACATTCTTGCATTGACTCCAATTGTTCGCATGAGAGCGTAAAAAATGAGTGCTGTAAAAAATTCAGTTTTTGAGATAAAATTCTGATATTTGGCAAACTTCATCAACCATGACTCCAAAATTTTGTCATTTTTTTTAAAGGAACATGAAAATGTATTTAGCAAGAATTTGCGAGTATATGTTTACAATACCGTTTACAGTCAAACATTTTGATGCACTGTAGGCTCAATTTTCCATAAATCAAAAATCTGTGTGGATCATTTGTGAAGGACAGTCTGAAGATGCTCTGTTGCAAGTTTGGTGTCAATTGAGCAAAAATTGTGGGAGGAGATAGGTTTAATAAGTTTTACAGTTTTTGAAAAAAACAGAGTGATGGACTTCATAATTTGCAATAGGTTTAAATGTACAAAAGTTTCTTCAGTATTGGGGCTACATTTTGGTGAAAGATGCAAATCTGTAGCACATATGGTTGATTTGTTGTGAATTTTCAAAATTTTGAACTCTAGAGGCTTGCTGTAGCACCACCATCAGGACTATTGGCCTGTTTTTGCAGCTGAGGCAATCTGGCATGGGACTGGACCTTTGTGCAAAGTTTGGTCATTTTTCGCGCATGGGAAGTAGGATTTCCTCTCGGGAAAGAAGAAGAAGAAAGAAAGAAGAACATGCAGGATTACAATAGGGTCCTGGCAGCTTAGGCTGCCCGGCCCCTAATAACATCTATACATCACTCCCACAGCAGTGGAAAATATGTAAGATATGTCGTATTGAACCATGAGCTGGGGGAACAATGTCTGCATTGGAGCAGTGACGCATCCAGAAGTATAGAGCAAAAAGCCTCATGTACAGTGCATTCAGAAAGTATTCAGAGCCCCTTCACTTTTTTCACTTTTGTTATGTTGCAGCCTGATGCTACATATGCTATGTTTATTTTTTTTTTTCACATTAATCTACACTCAGTACCCCATAATGACAAAGTGAATATAGAATTTTAGAAATGTATGCAAATTTATTAAAAAGGAAAAACTGAAATATAACATTGGCATAAGTATTCAGACCCTTTACTCAGTACTTAGATGAAGCACCTTTGGCAGCAATTACAGCCTCGAGCCTTTTGGGGTATGATGCAACAAGCTTTGCACACCTGGATTGGGGGATCTTCTGCCATTCTTCTTTGCAAATCTTCTCAAGTCCAGTCAGTTTGGATGGGGACCATCGGTGGACAGCCATTTTCAGGTCTCTCCAGAGATATTTGACAGGGCTCAAGTCAGGGCTTTGGCTGGGCCACTCCTGTGTGGTCTTGGCTGTGTGCTTAGGGTCATTGTCATGTTGGAAGGTGAACCTTTGGCCCAGGCTGAGGTCCTGAGTGCTATGGAACAGATTTTCATTGGAGATCTCTCTGTACTTTGCTCTATTCAGCTGTCCCTCAATCCTGACCAGCCTCTCAGTCCCTGCTGCTGAAAAACACCCCCACAGCATGATGCTGCCACCACCATGTTTCACTGTTGGGATGGTGTTGGGCAGGCGATGAGCTGTGCCTGGTTTCCTCCAGACATAATGTTTAGAATTGAGGCCAAACAGTTCAATCTTGGTTTCATCAGACCAGAGAATCTTGTTTCTCACAGTCTGAGAGTCCTTCAGGTGCTTCTTTACAAACTCCAAGTGGGCTTTCGTGTGTTTTGCACTGAGAAGAGGCTTCTGTCTCTAGCCACTCTGCCATAAAGTCCAGTGATGGTTGTCCTTCTGGAACTTTGTCCCACCTCCACACAGGATCTCTGGAGCTCTGTAGGGATGATCATCAGGTTCTTGGTCACTTCTCTTACTAAAGCCCTTTCCCCCCAATTGCTCAGTTTCGCCGGGCAACCAGCTCTTGGTAGAGTCCTGGTTGGGCCAAACGTCTTCCATTTAAGAATTATAGAGGCCACTGAGCTCTTGGGAACCTTCAGTGCAGCAGATTTTTTATGTAGCCTTCCCTAGATCTGTGCCTTTCAACAATCCTGTCTCTGAGCTCTGTAGGCATTTCCTTTGACCTCATAGCTTGTACAGTACATTGTCACCTGTGAGGCCTTTTATAGAGAGGTGTGTACCTTTCGAAATCATGTCCAATCAATTTGATTTGCCACAGGTGGACTCCAGTCAAGGTGTAGAAACATCTCAGCAATGATCAAGCGAAATGGGAGGCTCCTGAGTGGAATTTCAAGTGTTGTTGCAAAGGGTCTGAATACTTGAGCCAGTGTGATATTGTGATATTGTTTTTCCTTTTTAATAAATTTGCATAAATTTCTAAAATTCTATATTCACTTTGTCATTATGGGGTACTGAGTGTAGATTAATGTGAAAAAAAATTAATTCAAATGATTGTAGCATCAGGCTGCAACATAACAAAAGTGAAAAAGGTGAAGGGGGTCTGAACACTGTAAACACAACAAATTCAGTACAAAAACAGCTTCAAATCAGAATCTTCGTTCAACCTTTCGGAGCCAGAGTGTCCAGGGTCCTCAGTGGCAGTGCTGTTTAACCAGTTGAATGCCACAATATCTGAGAGTAGAAACATTACATGAAGCTTGTGAAGTACACTGCTGCTGGGCTTCTGGTGTCATGGTTGTGAATGTGGTCTGGTCGTTTTAACAACATAGCCAAGCTGCATGGGCCCTTAAGCGTGTAAATGACACTGTTCATGTTCCATGTGATCACCCTTTTAATATCAAAAGATTTTCCTGTGCGTGGGTGTGGGTGAAGGTAGTGGTTTTGTGTGTGAAGTTGCACTGGGGGCAGTTGCTGAATGTAATTCCCATAGGACTAGATTGTAACAAATGGGGTGGAGTCAGTGGTAGAAGGTGGACTCTCACCAACATCCTTTCAATGGCATGAGCGCAAAGTATGTTATTGTTGTATAAGCAGGTACAGGTACTGTACGTACCATTAGGATTGGGAGAAAAAAAATCTCTTCTCTTAAGTATTGTAATTATTTTTTTCCTGACTTGACCTGACTTTGATCGCTGAGTCTGTTAGCATGATGCACATAGCATGATGCACAACACATTATGGGAATTGCCATTAACATGTGGAAATTAACACCGCAATCACAGTAATATTATGTAAAAAACTCATCCATTTTGCTTTACATGCTTACCATAAAACATAAAGCGTGTACTTTGATTTACAAGCACATCTTTCCTCTGCTCTGTGGAAACAGACTTTAGCTAACTTAATCTGCTACAGCCCAGGGCTCGATTAATCTTGACCTGACATCTTATTTTACTTATTGTTTTCTTATGGCACTAGTAACTTAAAGACCCCCCTCCAGGCATGCTTTAAACAATATAAGAACTAATTAATTGTATGCTTTTTTTGCAAAATAAGTTAAAAATTCCTTGTTAATATGGTTGATATAAAGATCTACACCTTGCCTTCATTTAGTCTTCAAGGATTCATGTTATTCAAGTTACTAAAGAGTAACCAGCCAAACTAATTTAGGCCAAAGTACCTTACTGAACAGATTTCAATCTGTGTGAATTTAATATTTTTATAATTAACTATAACTAGAGCAGCAACTGTAAACTGCTGTTTACAACAGCAAAGTCACTATGTAAACTCAATATCTCAATGGAGTTAAATCTAAAATTGTAATTGAAAAGGGTCTGATGAACCACAACTACTTTCCTGTTTTTGAAAAAAATAATATCCTGACATCAAAACACCAAGTGGAGTTTATAAAGAACGAAGACCAGTCATCAGTCAGTATCTTCATCCTGTCATCTGATGCTGAGGTGAGTCAGTCTCCAGAGAGATGAGAGGCTCTTTGTCTCAGCCAGCAGGAAGTCTATAACAGGTTGACAGTTTTTAACATTTGTGACAAACTAAGCTAAAGTTTGACAACAAACAAACAACTCACATTTTGTCTTGTTTCATTTGACTATTAACCCTCATGAGGGTTTTATTACACTTATTTTATTGCACTTATTTACTAACTTTCACTGTCTCTCCACCTGTGGCATCTCCACTACTGTGCACTGGGGGCGGCTGTGGCTCAGTGGTAGAGCGGGTCGTCCCCCAATCGGAGGGTTGGTGGTTCAATTCCCGGCTCCTCTAGTCTACATGTCGAAGTGTCCTTGGGCAAGACACTGAACCCCGAACTGCTCCTGGTGCTGCGCCACCGGTGTATGACTGTGCGTGAATGCGTTCTGATGCACAGGTTGGGTCTTCTGTAGAAGAAGAAGCCACCTGTCATTAGTGTGTGAAAGTGTGTGTGAATGGGGTAGATGTGACCTGTAATTGGCAAAGCGCTTTGAGTGGTCTACAAGACTAGAAAAGCGCTATATAAATACAGTCCATTTACCATTTCACTGACCTCACTCCGTGTGTGTGAGATGGAGGAGCTGCACAGACAACAGCAGGCTGTGCCGCTGCCACGTGATAATAAACTCCTGGGTGGTGTTTAATTTTCATCCGTGGCTTCCTGCTTGTGAAATAAAAGGGGAGCGGAAGAAATTCAAGGCACGATGGTTTCCTCTGATTGGTTTATCTGCATGTCTCGGGAAAGTATGAAACAGACTAGCACACATTCTAATCATTCATATCCGAATGTCATCATATTGCACAGCCCTAGTTCATGCAAACAGTCCCTGCTCTCTCAACACCCCCCACACCCTCCAACCCCCACACTTTGCTGCTTGCAAGGGGAATTGTTTCAATTGTTGGATGTAAATATAATTATAGAGTGTGGTCTAGACCTGCTCTATATGTAAAGTGTCTTGAGACAACTTTGTTGTGAATTGGCGCTATATGAATAAAATTTGACTCGATTTGACCTGACTTGATTTGCCTCCATTACCTGTAGTGCTGCATGCCGGCTCACTTTTGACTCTCCTCATCAAATCGCCTCGCACAAATTTGATCGCCAGATCATTTTGGAAACATTTGTAGTTATTTGTGTGAGTGTGTTTATTCATCCCACAGGCAGCCATAAGCTAATGAGCAACATGCTAACAGTTAGCACTGGCAGCCACCAAGTGTTTGTGTGTGTGTGTGTGTGTGTGTGTGTGTGTGTGTGTGTGTGTGTGAGAGAGAGAGAGAGAGAGAGAGAGAGCCTGACAGCACTCACCAGAGAAACCTTTCTTTTTGTTCCTCCCATCTCTCTTCACCCCTCCCTTGTCTCCGTATGTTCACGAAGTCATTCACATTTCTTCTCCACTCAGCAGTCAACATGGACAGAGAGACTAAATAGTGTAAAGTAAACATTTGAACAAGGTCGGCTTCTCTGTGTCTCACTACTGCAGATGGGGTGTCGAGCAAGAGTGAAGATGAATCCACCTTTTAATCCCAAATGTTCGACTCTGAGCTCCTTCTGCCAATAAAAGAGTCGATCTGCATCAGAGCAAAATCAGCGTGACTCCCCGCTGTTTCCTCCTCCACAAGCCACAATCTGTCCCTACCTCTGTCCCAAGAGTCCCCTGGCTCTCAGCAGCTGTCTATCCCCCATTCCCCTTTGGTGTGAACACACTATAATTAAGCCATACAGGTTCGGACCATAGACTGATTTTAAAGAAGTAGAGCAACAGGGTCACACACAAGTGTATGTATGAGAAACATAATGTTGTGTTGCAGTAATGCATTTTATGTATCACTCTCTACAACATTAGAAATGCAGCGGTACAGATCACAAGCCTTTGGCTTGTCAACTTTATCAGCTAATAATGTGTTGCTCGGCTCATTCTGTTTTCTTTTGTCCATTTGCAGCTGAAAACAACACGTCTCTGCCACAGTTTTCACAGTAGTGTAAGTAGCTGCACCTGGCCTCTCTTCTGTTTTGCTCACTACTTCCGGCTTCTCCTGAGGGCTGAGCATGGCTACCATAGAGCCATCCCCCCATATAACGCAGGGCTCTCAAGTTTTGAATGCAGGCAAGAGTGACACCCCCCCCCGTTCACGTTGATGCAGGCACAGATGTGTTTTGGGGTTTTTTTGTTACATTTTCACATAACCTAATAAATTTAATAATTATGTTTATTTTATGAATGAAATACAATTTATTTGGAAGCAGCAGTTTGTGTTGTGTGGCCTGCGATCATAAGGTCAGTCTATCGCTCGCCCCTCTGAGAGTGAAACTCAACCTGCTCACAACTTCTGCAGTTGCGAGTTGATCCCCCTCCCGTCTCCCCCCTGCCTTTTCTTCTGACACACACAACCTGTATGACTCTCAGCAGCAAGTTGACATGATAGTCGGGGCGCCCCAGCGCCTACTCCACTAACTTGAAGTGGAAATGAGTGGTATTAATCTAGAAAACTGGCGACTGCTGTTTGTTGTGTTTGTTGCCTTTTGGAGTCCTTAATCATTTGCGTTATCTTAGCCCGCCCCTTTTCTTTTTTGATTGACAGGTAAGTGACAGGCTCGACTCCATAGCAGACGTGCATGATTCCTCCCGGTCCCATAGCAACGGCGCACCAGAGAAATTTACCGGTATTTTTTTCTCAGCGTGAGAAATACAATGTGTGGCGGGAGTGTGTGACAAAACACCGAAAAGAGTGACTGTCACGCTCAATGCGTGAGACTTGAGAGCCCTGATAACGGGATTGGTTCCTTGGGTTCATTACGTGATATGCCCAGCTCGTCTGAATCCACTGTTTTGAGACTTCCCATGCTCACCACAGTTTCAAAGCAAGAAATGCTCAGACATGGCGTTACTGCTTATTTTGCTCTTACATTACATTAAAAACACCATTCAGACATGTTAACAAGGTTAAAAATATGATTTTCACTGGAGGGGGTCTTTAACTATTTATGAAACAATCTCAATTTAATACTGATGCCCAAATATGACCAACATAAGCAAATGTGACCATCTGGATGAAGACTGGGCCTCGTGTGAGAACACTTTCCTATTCTCATCTTAAATTTCTCTTATTTTTTGTCATACGAGGGGCTCGTACGAACATGTCATAACTCCATATAACTGTGTAAATTATCTGCCTGTACGAGTTTGAGTGCACGTGCATGAGACTTATAAATTAGCATAAATAACGCCCCAACGCCTCAAAACGTCTTCAAGCGAATGAAAAATAGTTATTAGTGAAAAACTGGTTTGTATAACATAAAGCTGTAATTGCTGTAAACCCAATCTTGTAGGAGATTGGCAGAACCAGGTTGTCTGCATAGAGCAGGAATTTGATTTCTGAGTTGTGTGGAGTGAGACCAGGTGCCATTGACTTCTCCAGGATTGATGTCAATTCATTAATGTAGATGTTGAATAGTGTTGGACTAATACAACAACCCCTGTCTCACTCCATGCTTCTGGGAGAAAAATTTTGTCCTTTTGTCGCCAGTTTTTCTACTGTGCGTACATTGTGTACATTGATTTAATTATGTCATATGCTTTAACCCCCACACTAGATTAAATAACTTTGTAAAATAGGCCATTGTGCCAAATAGAATCAAAAGCCCTTTTGAAATCTATGAAACATGCAAAAATCTTGTTCTTGTTTTCGTTGACGTTTGTCGGTATGTAGCAGAGATGGGGACTCTAGTTTGCGATTTTGACTTGAGTCGCACTTAAGTCGCACACAGAGACTTCAGACTTGACTTGGACTTGTGTTCAAAAGACTTCAGACTCGACTCAGACTTGTGTTTTGGGACTCGTGAACAATCATTATGTTTTCTTTTTGTGTAGGAACCAGGGGGGTTGGGGGGACATGTCACCTCCAGTATTAGAGACAGGCGTCCCACCCAAAAATTATACCGCGGAGGAGAAAAATATTAGATTTTTAAATCTTTAACTCACGTGTTTTTATTTTGAAAGCGCAACGCAACGTCATGTCACTGGCCCGCCCCTCCCTCACCGGCTCAGAGAGTGTTTGGGCACTCAGACGGTCTGATGTCAGAAACTCTTTTGGATGAGTTAAAACGGTCTGTAGGAAACGTTGCCATGAATATGGCTTGTTTATAACGTCTTGTTAGTTTACGTTCACATTTAGAAACCATATCTTTTGAGTTAAATCATCTTAATCCTGGGATGGTCACTCGTTCATTATTTAACGGCTAACTTTGTCAGTGTTCCCAAGTAACGTCAACATTAGCCAAAATGTTTTGTCATCTCATTTCAGCATGTATGACATATTAGATATTATGTGCAATAATGTCTTATCAGGAGAATGATAGTAGCTACATATAGTGAGGCAGGTGGAGCAATGAAAGGTGGAGAGACTGAGGAAGTTCAGGTTAGCCCGTTATTATTTTTTAAACACAAACAGTTTTATCATGAGAAGAACTGTAATTCATTCAGGGAAAAGATAGGAGAGCCAGATGGAGCTTCAGGGTGTGAGTTAAGGTTTAAAAATCATATTATTGATTATAATAGATCCAGAAAGGAGAACAGGTGAGGACTGATGTCAAGTTGATTTTTTTAAAGATACATTTTCAATAATTATTCATTATTTCCCCAGTACTATAAGGGTTTGGGTTATGATTAGGTTATCAGCTGCACTAGAACACCACACTAGTGTTCTGCACATTTATATGGTGAAATGCTACCAATAAGTGGATTTTTTTCCTATTTAGTTTTAAAATGAGCCACCTTTATGTTCAGGAGCTGAACCTTAGACGTGCATCTCTGAAGCTATTTTGTATGTTTAGGAGCAGCAATGCAGCAGCATGAAGGAGACAGGAAAAGGAGAGGATGGTACAGTGCTTGAGGTGAGGTCTTAGAATAAATTAGTGAAAACTTTTACTGTAAGGGTTAGGTTATGCTGTAAACAGAGTTGACAGTATGAGCCTACGCATTAGTACCTCAGATGACACTATGGTGGCCGACACACCCGCAGCTGCTGCTGTACCCTTTGTAATTACATTTGGTTATAAAAACTTCAAACAAGACTGTTTAAAGTGATCATATAACAAACAACTAATCAGTACTGATACTTTATGCTAATAGATAAAGGAGGGATAATAATACAGTAGACGCTTTGAATTTCTTAGATATAGCTGTGCAGTATTCTTAGTAGACCGAATAGCAGCAGATGATAGAAGGCTCATTAAAACAAGAAGAGACATGAGAGACTTATTTTTTAGAAACTTGAGACTTGACTTGGACTTGTGACCAGGGGCGCCGATTTATGTTTCTGCTGGTGAGTGCTCACCGGGCTTGCATGACTCGTTGCTATTTTGACACGCGCGCACATTTGTCTCACAGCAAAACACACATTAGATCAATTAACAGCAGCAGCCGCAATGAACACATGCTCTTTCCTACACGCACGCGCGCACACACGCACGCACACGCTCTCTTTCACAAACACACAGTCTACACACTGAGTTAATGTTAATGTAACCTAACGCAAAAGGCTCCGATGAAGATAAAGGAAAAACAAAATCCACAATCTAACACCACAGCCTGGATTGAATAGCATACCGTAACCGTATAGGCCTAAGTGTGACTGGAACTGTCCGCTGTGCTGAAAGTCAACAATAACATAGTCTACCAACTCATCAGCAACTATGCTACTCACTCATTCATTAATCACATCACAACGCAACACAATGCGTTGATAGGTAGCGAGGGAGTGGTCATTAGCAAATCAATGGCAAGTGTAGGCTGCCTGGCACACGTGAGTGCTCGCAATCTCCGTGGGTGCTCGGGAATCTCCGTGGGTGCTCCGACCCCGAAGCACCCACGGAATCGGCGCCCATGCTTGTGACCAAAGACTTGAGATTTGACTTGGACTTGCAAAAAAAGACTTTTTTTCAATTTGACTTTCACTCAAAACATTGCCTTGGTAATTATTTGGGTGGAATTTATCTGACAATTAGTGTTATGAGACCATGATTCCAGATGTCAGGGAGGTAACCTACACTTTTGGGCTTGTGTTGTTCAGCATATTACACCATGTGCACAATTATTAGGCAAGTGAGCATTTTGACCATATCATCATTTTTATGCATATTTTCCGAGTCCAAGCTGTATAAACTTGAATGCTTATTGGATTTAAGCATATCAGGTGACGTGTATTTGTGTAATGAGGGAAGGTGTGGCCTAAAGAGATCAACACCCTATATCGAGGTGTGCATAATTATTATTATTATCACATCCAACAAGTCCTCAATATTAAATGACAAAACATGTTGGCCCATGCACTCCAGGCTGGCACAGCAGTGTATTAGTTCACCCTCATTACAGATGTATTTTCCCCTTTATATTTGTTTGGGAAATGATAACACTGGTTAAAAAGTGCAGTGGGTGCAGACTGGGGTCTGCAACCTGCAGCTTTGGAGCCACATGCGGCTCTTTAGGTCCTCTCCAGTGGCTCCCTGTGACTTTGGCAAAAAATACTGTGGAAATGAATATTTATCTATATTTTTAACATTTCAGTTTTCAATCATCATTGTTATAGGTCTATGAGAAAGTTGAGAAAACTCAAAATTTCAAGGCAACTTACTGCAGTAGATTTTTGAGTTTTGAGCCCAACTCAGACTCTCAAAATTTTGAGAGAGATGAGAATTTTGTTGATATAATTTACTTTTCTTTTTTAGATCAACTTAAATCTTTGACTTTTAGAAACCCAAAAAATGTATTTAAAAAATCAAAGAGTAAATTCATTCAAGTGAAAGTAAACTTAAAGATTCAAGTTTACCTAAAGAAGGATGGAATATTGTGTCAACTAAAGATTTGGGGTTTTTAAAGTTTATTTCGAAACATAAAAGTTTGAGTTTATCTAAAGAAGAGTAGTAAATTATTGCAACTAAAGATTAGAAGTTTTTAAAGTTCAACTCAAACATAAGAGTTTGAGTTGAGGGTTCAAAACTCAAAAATCTGTTGCAGTACACTGCCTTAAAAATTTTAGTAATCTCAACTATCTTTTTTTTTTTTTTTACAGTGTAAAGTGATTTTACAATTGCTATCTGTAAAAATATGTAACATATACACAAAAAAAGGTTTAATATTTCATCACCTAAAATGTGCTTGTTGGGTTTTCCTCTAAATTTTGATGGTGGCTCGTCTTCTTCAGTCTCCATAAGGTATTGATGCCAAATCAAAAAAAGTCTTCAGGGAAAAGAGAGAATTTAATAGTTCTGACTCTTGACAGGTTTTTTTCC
This sequence comes from Lutjanus campechanus, assembly GCA_027495735.1. Taxonomy (NCBI): domain Eukaryota; kingdom Metazoa; phylum Chordata; class Actinopteri; order Lutjaniformes; family Lutjanidae; genus Lutjanus; species Lutjanus campechanus. Next base: position 6,855 of record JAJHUR010076478.1, on the reverse strand, counting down.
TTTTTTTGGCCAGACATGTCTCTTTTGATGAAGTTGCAGACCCCTGCTCTAGTCATACCAAATCAACGGTATGTGTCCTACCAGCCATAGTTCTCTTTAGAAATGCAGACATGCAACACACATTGACTTTGTTAAATCCCTTCACTGCTTCTTTTCTCTCTAATAAGTCTGAGTCAGCCGTCAGAACAGGCTTTTTCCTGTCCTCCTCTTCCTGTGCCTCCTCGCTCACCTTGTGTGTTTCTCCCTTCGCCCATCAAGTCTGCTAAATGTATTTCATTCTGCTCATTACAATGTAGTGAGATGGCTCGCTGCCTCAATCGATTCCTCTGTCAACTCTCATTTACTTTACAAGAGATCTTGGTCTTTTCTCCTCCCCCTCTGCCTCTCCCCTCCTCTTTCTTGTTTTTGATTAAAAGGATATGTAAATAAGGGCACTAACTCCCATTGGTGCATGCCAATTTATTTATTATCTCGACAGTGTTGTATTTAACCAGTTCTCCCATAAATCCTCACAGGCTGACGAGAAACTATTGACTATTGGGACCAGTGTTTTACTTTCAGGATGTTTTGGGAGTGTATTCCTCACACATTCACACATTTGCACTCTATCCCCATCAACAGGGAACACTTTTAACTTATTTTTAATAAATGAGGAAGAACAGCATTTTAACAGAAATAATATATACACACACACACACACACACACACACACACACACCTGTCTCTTT
>JAJHUR010076476.1:7954-24606 GCA_027495735.1 Lutjanus campechanus | reverse complement strand
AAAATATATATTGGTGTGATTATTTGATTTATGTTTATTTCCTGTTTATGGTAATTGAAGAGGTTAATATTTAGTGCAGTCTCTCAGTGTTACTAGTGCAAGGAGAGACAGCTAAGCACATTGAGCCTTAATGCCTCTAAATTACTGTGAATATTTACTACAATTAATGCAATTTTGACCAAATTAAAGGGGAATTTCATGATTATTTTTTATTTTTGAAATATTATCTGTTAGTTACTGATGTAACCACAGTCCATTTAATACTTGAATATGATTATAACAAGCACCTTGAATGCATTTATAGTTTCACAACTGCAACTGAGCTGAAGATATTTTTTTTGTTGTTGTACAACTAAGCATTTTGAGAACATGATTTGAACTAATTAATGCAGAAGACTGTTATTAATTGGAAATTATTCATGGGGAATTAGAAAATGGAAATGATTTATTTAGACAGTGTATGAATGTAACAAGCAATTGAATCTCATCTGACCTGCCTATAGGTCAGGTTTTTTGGTGACACATAAAGAGGTCGCAGCCACGTCCCATCATCCTGCTGGGCTTGTGCGAGGTTTCTTCAGATCCAGAGGTGATTCCAGGATCCCAAGACCCATTGATTCCCAGTGCAAACTGGGTGGCGAGCTGAGTCGAACCACTGGTATTGAAACTCGAGACCCCTTCCTGATTCCCCTCCCTCACGGACTGTGCGGTAGGACAAAAGTGAACACTAATACACTGACACTGATCATAAAGGGCCCCAACGCGCGAGGACCATAACTTTGGGACAGAGGGTATTTTTCTTTTGCCGGCTTTATTATTTTAGTTTGTTATTTTCTATACATTGTTGTCTGACTGTTGTATTTTCTATTGTCTGACAAATTTATAATAACAAGTGGCCACAAAATCACTCTGTTGTTGCTTCTGTTATTATGCACACTCAAAAATAAGGGCGCATACGAAGTTAGAGTCTTCTGTTACTAGTCCAGCTATTATTGACTACTACCTACCTGTGCTCTGTTATCTTTTTTATATCGTAATAAGGGTTACACTTGCTTTCACAACACAAATCTGTCTGCCACCAGGGACGATTCTTCTTAAAAATTAAAGCAGATTAAATAATGCACAAACTGTTTTTTTCCCCCTAACTTTTCATCAACCTCCATCCAACCCCTGCGGTAGTTACTTGTGGAGGTCTTCACAGGTCCAAAAATCCTGAACTGATTTCACAGCTGATTGCTATAGCAAGTTGTCAAAATAAAACTTTGATTCTTACCTGATGTAACATTCACAGCCTTTTCCCCTGTGCCTTGCTGTGACACATATAATCCATCCTCCTCACCAAGAAAGTTGGTAAAATACATCCAGCTTTTCTGTTATTCCTCTCTTGCTGATTGAAAGAGCATAGCTAATTCCACGTATTATTTCAGCTTAAGTCCACCTGCTGTTACAGTGATGGATCACAAACACGTCTCATTTAGAATCAGCTGTGCAGTTTTGTGTTGCTTCGAGTATGATAAAGATAACTACGGCTGTTTGCCCTTTTGAACAACAATAACGATTGCTTGTTTACTGCCTCAGCTGCTAACGTTAGCACTGGTAAATTGCTCTCATCTGTGCTCTCTGAGATGAGTCTGACCTCTGCTTTCTGACCCTGTTCCTCCTGAGCAGGGTCACTCTGAAACTGTACAGGTCCCGAGTTTGGGTGGATCCACTCTAGTCACTTGTTTGTGCAGAGCAATAGTGTAAAGTTACTCATTACTATGCAACGCACATCATTAAAATAGCTTTAAATTTACCTCTTCAATGAACATGCTTCATTCTTCTCTCTGTTCCAAAGTGGTGTTGATAATTTCTTCAGGAGCAAGGATCTGTGGAACCAGAACACAATCCGATGTTGTGGACAAGTGTTGTCTGTGTGACAGTGGCAAGACTAAGACTAAGCTAAACTTCTTCCCCAGACTCAAACCACAGGCAGAGTGCCTGCAGGCCGCAGGAACACTAAAACTGCATGAGCACAAGACGAGGGCAACTTTATAACAACAATAACAAGCATTGACGCATCCATCATAGTAAGTTGACCAGCTGTTTATAACTGTCAGTCATCTACTGATGTAAAGCTAAGCACATTATCCTGAAAGCAAAAGCCCACTGCTCTGAAAATACACACTCTGAGGTTAGAGTTTAGTGACTGCCTATTTTACTGCCTGCTAGATTCCATTAACATATTGCTCAATTTAACCATTATAAGCATCTAACCCTTCTAAAGGATTATGAATGATTTCTTACTATGTATAAACAGACACTAACTTAATTGGTGAACATGATTATTTTGACACTAATAAATGTGACACAAGCAAACAAAAGCACTGGAAAAGAAATTTCAAAGGAGAACATGATGGCTGTAGTGTTGTTGTCAGAGAAGCCAGTATTTCAATTTAGCCTGTTTCCCTAATATCTTACAACATATGATGGTCATTTCATGATTTAGTCCTGTAAATGTATTACATTTTTCTCCTTTAAGAGGCTGTGAGTGGATATAAAATTTATAAAACTGATTACTCCAATTATTGCCTGTGACAAATAAAGCCATGGATTGTGGCAAATGTGTCATGGATGTTTGGCTAAAGAAACTGATTTCCTTTCATTGTCATTTCATGTCACTGTTGAGTCCAGCTAATGGATTTTAGCAAGTTGGGAGCCTGCGTGCAGCGCTCCATCAATGAAGTCAGAGGCGGCTGTCTGAATATGTGCCTTGTATACTGGGCAGCACGGGTAAACATGGGCAGCATGCTAACTGGAGACATGAAGGTCAGAAGACTCTTTGCTTGGTATCAGGTTGTTTGAAAGTGATGCAGCGGTGTTATATCTCATGTATCCTCAGCCCACTTCATGTGACATGGACAAGCTGTGACTTAGATCTTTTTTTTTTTTTGTGAAAGATTTTTTTTTTAAGAAGAACTCATCTCAGAGCAAACAGATTTTGTTTTACAGAGGAGTCATTTTCATCTTACTACACCAAAGTCTAATCTATAGTACATTTATTCTTCCCTCACAGCAGAATATTTATCTTTCTGCCTCCCACACAAGCCCTGCAAACACTGACTTTGATAAATGCAACAGTAAAGCTTTTTTTCCCTACATGAGACCTATATTTCACCAGGGAAAGTCACACCATATGATTAATACACAGTAAGTCACATTTTATTTATTTGCTTGTTCATTATCAGCTTGTATTATATTTGCTGCTATTCATTCTCTCAACCTACACTGTCAAAAGAGAAAACACCTAAATTATAAATTAAGGCAGATGCTATTTGCATGCAGGTTGCAATAGCCAATGTGGCTATATTTACACCCAGGTGTATATAGCTTAACATGGCCTAACCGAATAGTTTTGTTGTCTAAATATAACCAAACTGCATATGAAAACTGTAAATAACAATTAAAAAACTGTAAACAACAATCAAAAAACTGTAAATAACAGGTACCACTGACATTTAAGTTCACAGTGATGTCAAATATAGTCTCGTGGGGCAGGACTCAGCCTTCACTCTCCCACAGAAAAGCCTTGTGCTTAACTTATTCAGCCACTGTGGCCTCTTATCAATAGTGAATTTATCACTTTTTATAGCTAAAATAAGGGGGTCAGGTGTGAACAGCCGAACAGCTGTCCTGTGTTCATACCCGGGTAAAAATAGATTACCTCAAAATGAATCATAGTTTTTTTTTTAAGGATTTGATACCAATCAAAAGTTTTACTTGGAACCATCTGTTGTACATCCAAATCACATATTCACCAAACTTTCTCCATATATCGTATCTTCTGATCATCCAACAGATGGTTGGAAATGATTCACTCTTAAGACTGAAGACACATACATCATACTCTCATTAATTGTCAGCAGCGCAGCTCTCACAGCAGCAGGCAAAGAGTCACCACAATGTTACTACGTCCACGCTGGGCCTTGTAAATGTGCCTGTGCAGGATCTCATCAAGTACTCTTGAGTGTTCTTTAAAAATCACTTGTGGGACCCGTAGCAAGCGTTTGAATGCAAATCAATTCACTTGGTATTCACATGCAAATAAAAGCCTTGTGGTTACACCTTAATGTGTCTGCTGTCTCGTCTTGAATTTTGATTAGGAACGAAGAGAAAAAAAATATTAAGCATTTTTTACCCTCTGATCTATTTTTAAGCACAAAGTGTAGCAGAATTCCCTCCCCTGGAGTTTTGCTGTTGTTTGATTCAGGGCAGCATTACTCAGCTGTGGATGTGACTCAGACACGAAGCTACACTTCTAGGCACAGCCAGTGTCTCTGCTTCAGCTGAAAGATATGATGCAGCTGCAGGAGAAGAAGACAACCCTGTGTTTGTGTAGTTTTTGTAAATAAAGTGCCTCTGTATAGCCTCATCTTTTCTTTACTATATATCTGTGTCTGTCTTTCTCCCTCGTGCCTTTCTGTTGCATCAAAATTCTGACATTTACAGACAAAACCCACACAACCAAATATGAATAAATGGTATCATTAGGACAGTACACACATATAATTGTAATACTTATATTTTAACCCATCTGATTTTTCTGAAGCAAGGCGGATCTTATTTATCTTTCTGGTCTCATCTATTCACACAGACGCCTGATTGAGTTTAGTTCTTAATTGCCTTTATTGCTTTGAATCTGGAACAGTGTTGTTGGTCAGTTTTGCAGGGTGCTGCCAGGCAATTATCTATTATTGCAGAGGGGAGACCCAGCACGTTTTTATGGAGCCTGGGAAAACTCAGATCAGTCTCCCATGAGTAGAATCAAGAAATGGTCACAACCAGGGTTCATTGCAATAATTTATAACACATTACATTCATCTGTCAGATGCTTTGGTCCAAAGTAACTTACCAACAATAATAAAGCTGCATGAACAGAAGAACAATATGGCATTGTTTTTTTTTCGCTTTAATCCTACTCATTCTTTATCTCAACTCAACAATATCCCTTGGACTTTGGACTTTGTACAGACATTCATGGTCCCAAGAGGATGAAACCTACTGACTTAAAGGGATAGTTTGTATTGTCTGATGTGGGGTTATATGGACTACTTATAGTCCGTATATTATCCACAGCAGATGGTCAGCACGCCCCCAGTTTGAAGAAGGAAAGAGGGGCACCAGTACAGAAGCTAAGCAATGTACTGCTGTTAACAGCAAACAATAAAGGTACTTTAGCCACTTAAAAAAGATCCCCCGAGAAAAAAATCAATATAAGTTTAAGTGTACTCTAGATTTATAATGTGTTCACTGCTTGACCTTGCCACCAGAAAGCCATTCCTAACAGGGAACCACTGCTATGTAGACCAAATATTGTTCTCTCCGAATCAACCAAACTCCATGAGTGAAAACAGTCCTTTTACTTTGCAGAACACAACAGTAGCAGGTCTAGTTGCTGTCTCGATTGGTTAGTTTTGTGTTATTGTGTGACTTTGGTGAGTCCTGACTAACCTTTGAAGACACCAAAGTCACACAATGACACAAACAAACTAACTGATCGAGGCAGAAAAAGACCAGAAACTCATGTATTCTGTAAGGTAAAATTAACGATTTCACCCATGGAGTTTGGTTGGTTTGGAGAGAGAAATATTTGGCTTATAAAACAGCAGCTGGAAAGCTGTATTCCACTGGAAAAGGCTGTCTGACAGCAAAGTAAAGCAGCAAAAATATATTTACATTTTTCCTTTTTTAGTAAACTGTCTCAAGAACTATTCAATGGTTTGCAAAGAAATTTGGTAAATATATTCATGGTCCCCAGTTGATGAATCCTAATGATTTTATTTCATCCAGCGTCATCATCAGGTTAAGAGTCTCATCTATCTAGTGAAATAACTCCACATCATCCACAGTCATGTCCTGAGAAGATGAAACCTACTTTTGTGACCCGCTGATCCCCCCTCTTGTGTCATCAGCAGGTTGACATCTAAGTGAAATGTCTCAGCATCACTTTTGGTGATGCCTTGACCATTCATCTTGCACCAACATCAGGTCAAAATTTTCAGTTTGTACTTTTCAACAGTTTGTTTTACTTCACAATGAGCATTGTAGCTTCACATATCTGCTAGCTTGGCTGTAGACTCTTAGCCTTGTTTGTTGTTTGACTGCTGCATTGACATTGTCTCATATTAGGTTAAACTGGCATCAATATACAGAGATTGCTCACACACACACAGACACACAAACACACAACCACTGGAACACACACAGGCAGGGTAAATGTTTACCAGCTGAGCAAATGGCTGCGACATTACACACTTGTAATGGTCTTAGCATAATATTAGCTTGGCATTTTTGCTGTAGATATAGGCATGTGGAGCAGACAGTGCCCTTGTGGTCGGATATACTTGATATTAAAACAAACAACCTCCACTAATGATGCTTATTAATGTTCTCTTTGGAACCAGGTTTTGTTGATCTTCATGACTCCAGCTGAACTGCTTTATCTCCTCTTTGAATTGACACAATTATGCATCCCAAAGGTGGTGGATAAAATCAAAAGATTAAAATCAAAGCTGCTTGTCTGAAGTCTTTGAGGGTCTTAAAAACTGGAGGTACGAGATTTTCACTTCAAGGCAGTAGTATACTTTAAACAGGGCTGAAAATGCATTAGAGACCAAAGAAAAATCATTTTACAGCCCACAGCAAAAACAAATACAGCATTCCTGGACAGAAATAGATGGTCTTTGTTTATTTTTCTGTGAGCAGTGCAGGCTGTTTGCTTGAGGGCATGGGGAATACCGTGACATCTGGATCCAACATTCCCATGATTCCCATTACATGCCAGTATTCAGTGCTATAGTTCCACTGGCTAGGAGACTGAGAGTAAGTGAGACAATAAGACATTACAGAAGAGCATATCTTAAGTATTCATTATCATTTCATGTTTTGGTTGCTGTGATCAGGTGATTTGTGATGTTTGAACACAGACTGATGTGTAACACCTGCTTTGTATTCGTATGATTAATGAGCAAACCTGAGGGAGCGTACAGTGAGACGCATTGTTTGCTGTTATGTTGGCATAAAGAAATTAAAAAGATCAATCAGTGAAGTTTTCTCAGTGTGTGGTGGATGATTCATTGCCTATACAGTTCAGTGTCGCTGCTGCTGATTAAAAGAAGCTGCTGTGCATGGGTGACTCCGCTTACTCTGTTTTGCACAATTTGACTACACAGTTAAAAATACATTTATTGAAGACATTCCAGTAGCCTTTCTCTTCTTCTCTTCTTGAATTAAAAATACCGGGCACATTTTTCCAAATTTATTTCAGCTGTGAGAAATTTATCCTGGCTAAATTATGAAACAAGTATTTATTTTATGGTCTAGCCAGGATATTTTTGTGTCTGTCTATCAAAGATGGTCTAAGGTTTTGCATCTGAGCTTTACTCAGCTTCTTCTTTTATGTCATGTTTGGATGTTCTGTAAGTATCTCAATGTCTATATTTGATATAGCTCAACGGCACAATAAAGTCGAATGGTCCTGTACAGACAGTTGCTGCACTATGACTGTGTGGCAGCATGTCATGTAATGTAATTAAAGAGACATGATGGAATGTCTTCAGTAAATGTTAACAATTAGCCAACTGTTGAATTAATTCTACAAGGAAAATGGGGACAGCATATCACCAGAAAGTCCCCTATCATGAGAAGCAAGGAAATTCATGTCCCCCTTGTAGGGTTTTCTTTCTTTCTGTCAGTCGGTAATGATACATAATAAGATACCTTTATGAGCTACTGCTAAATAGCCAACATTAGTATCAAAAGATGTTTGCTTACCAGTTTAGGAGAAACATCAAACGTCATCCCTTCACTCACCAAGACCTGTCAGCAGCGGTGGAAAGCAACACAAATGTTAGCTCTTGTTTTGCTTCTTTTTCTATATGTCAGACCAGCACATGTAGGTGCTTCGCCAAAACATCATGGCTGCGCCCCCTTTTGGGGGGTAAAAAATAAAAGATCCTACCGATGTAATGCAATTTGACATGCTTTTGAAATGCAATTTTGATATGCGTGCATGGATTTATGTTGAGTCAAACAAACATTTGTTTTCTAGACCTGAATAATAATTATTTTGTGACCTTCACTGAAGCTGAGTGATCATGGACCAATCAGCCTTAATTTATTAAGGCTGACTGGTCTGCTGTCATGCTGCTTCCCTTCCGAGCAGTGGCTCAGTGACCAAAACAGTAACCAGACACATTGAATTACCTGGTGTAGTTGCAGTAGGATAAGTGTTCTGTATAAGTGTCTGTATTTCACGAAACCTGTTCATAGACAACTGTTTGATCTGGCCTGGGCTGAGATTTAGTTAGAGGCGACACTGCTGTACTGTAATGTTATGACTGAACTCCAGCCAGCTAACATTAGCTATCGCTCAGTAGTAACTGTCGCCAGCATCATTTAGTACTGACAACACTTATTCATGTATCTTACGTGCCTCACATCTAAACGTTAAAGATTTAGTTATTAATACGTTTCTTATTTGGCATAATTTAAATGACAGAAGCTCGTTCATATTTATTGCCATCAAAAATGAATTTACACAGCTGTCAAAATAAAGAATTACCATTTTCTGGAAGTTCATTCATTCTTATTGCTTCTCTTCAGGGATCCTTTCCTTTCCAGAAAATAATGAGAACCAGTGATTGTGATGCATTTGTATGTTTATTTGTTTTACAAACTGCTACACAGCAGTTTCTTGGCATTTCCCTGACTCTCTCATTATATAAGTCTCTGATTTTTCCACCAAAAGGGGGTGCTGCCTTGGCGACTGGGGCTACAGTAAATTATGTATTTCTGGTCTGATTTACACTTCTTTCTTTGCCACCCTGAGAGCAGCGCTACTTTTTCATTATCCCATGTTGGGCTGAGATCAGACGGAACACTACAGTAACTCACAAGTGCCTCTAGAGGCACAAAGTGGTATTACAAGGCATTAGTCCAGGCTAGCTGATTAGCATGCTAACTTCAGTAGATATTTCTGCAACGAAATACATAGACGTCTTTGATATAACATCCAAACTTTAATTTCTTCCTATTCTGTTGGTGATTTTAGTTCACATTTGAATGAACTAAAATTCTTACTTATTGCTCAGAACACAACAAACGCGCAGCATCCCAAATCTCCAATCAACCTTTCCTTCATAGAGGATTTAATAATATTTTAGGGGTTTTAGTTTTAGTTTATAAGACTGGGAGAACCACTCTTGCCCTTACACCACAGCTGTATGAAATCAGTGCACTCATCTTCCCTGCCTTCCTCCTCTGCTTTCTTGTACTTCCTACGCTCTGTGGCTTAATCACATGGTCTGAACACAGCATTTTGTGTATGGCAGGTTTGTGTCTGCCTCTCACCCACTCGCTGAGTCTCCCAGGGAGATTAGGTATACGCACACCTCCAGACTGGGGATCCTTCCAAACTTTCTACATGGTTTCCAATCATTGTCCTCGGTTAGTGTGTGTCTGTGAATACAGCGATGGTAAATGCAGCTTTGACCCCCCTCGGTGAATAATAATAAAACCAATGGAGGCAGCTTTGATGGGTGTCAAGTCATAATTGTTTCTTGTATTTGACAGTGACAGAATAGATATTGTTTCAGGCACTTGTTATCAAAGTAAAGGGAAAGAAGGAGAGTTGATGATAGATGATAGAAGTGTAGTTTATGATGAGGCTGAGGAGGATGGATGATGAAGATCCCCAGAAAATTTTATTACTGTCACGGCTGCCTGAACTTGGTGAGGTATACTGCCTACTTTCTTCTCTTTTCTTCTTTTCCCACTCCTGCTAGAAGCTCTGCAATTAAGATAGCCTTCAACTCTCAGCCCAGATGCTTTTGTTAAAAGTCTTTGTTCTGCTGCCACATTAACAGCAGCAGTTGTGGGTGGAACACATCATAAATGATTTTTCAAATTAATTATTCCTTCTCCTTGACTTAATCAGTGTGGGAGAATAAAGGTGTTAAGATTTGGCAGACTTGTCTTTTGGTAAGGCATTGTTCAAATAATAATAATTTAAAAAAGCTTAACTGTCTATGGATCATTTCAAGTCATGTAGCAATGAATTCAAATATTAATAGATGTGCAAGAAAAAACTTGTTGAGGTCTTAAAATGTCAAAATGCACAGCATTTATTGCAATATAATCACAAACGTATTTAGCAAAAACCAGACACAGTTCTGACAAAAATAAATAGATTTTACGCCTTTTAAAGGCTTCATACTGTCACAGTAAAGTAAAAACACAACATCCTGATTTGCCAGTGTTGTCAAAATGAATCATTTTTGCAACCCAGACGTCACGCGGCTGCTCATACGGCATGAGCTGGAATGTTAATTACACATCACTGAATAGTTGCTACCACATTCAAATAATATTTCACCCTGTTTTGCCTGAAGTAACAATACAATGTGGTGGTATTATAAAATAAACATTACGTAAAACTTTCTTATACAATTTGACCAAACTGCAGAACAGGCTCTATCATCACGCGTAACCACAGCACAGAATACCAAGCAAATGACAAAATGTGAAAGGTTTCCTCTGTTGTGTTTTGATTAAATCAGAGTTCATAGTCTAAAAGGCACTTCAGAACCCAGGCCTCACAGCTACAACATACAGTAATTTCAGTTAAATCATCAGTGCGGTGCGCTGCTGTGCACAACACTGTCAACATCTTCATCTTTTTTATACTATCTTTTGAAAACACATACAGTATACTATGTTATCCAGCCAGAGAATAATCTTTGAGGTCAGAAGTTATGCTTAAATCAAGAAATTCAGCCATTCTGTTCAGGTGGGATGTAAAAAGTCTTACATTTAAAGGCCCAAACAGTGATTTTTTTAACCATATAATTTACAACTATGGCAACTTGAGGTAATGAAAATATTGTCACTCTTTATTCTTGTGTTAATGCATCACTGATTTGATCAAACCTTTGAATGTTATTACTTATTACTTCCCATATAAGATCATCTAATAAATTTGGAATTGATAGCTGGCTCCTGTGCTCCAAATTTTGTAGGTGGGGGCCACACCCTTGTCCACATTTGGACTGCAGTTTGTGCCCTTAATGACACAATTAACGGTAATGTTGATTTCAATGTTGCAGAGGCTATTCGACACAAATTTACCAGTATGCTACAAAATCATCTCATTAGAAACTGTCACTTTTTGCAGAAAAAGACTATCACACTTGTATTGAAATACTTAATGCCATTACAATCTACATACACAACCTACAAAAGTGGTCGTCTATTTTCTTTAAAGGACCGGTGTGTAGGATTTTGTGGAATCTAGCAGTGAACTTGCAACTGCCCTGTGTCACCCTCCACTTTCAAGCATGTAGGACAGGTGTCTTCAAAGTTTTTCAGGCCATGGACCCATTAACTGATATAGATATAGAGATGGAGCAGGGACCCCCTACTAGATATATGGTATTGAGTATTTCCAGTATCGCTTGTTTATGCTTATCTGTAGCTGCTAAGTCAGTAGCATGGCTCATGTTTGGTGTGTTAGCCTCATCCTCTGCACTTTCACCAGTGGTCTCTGATGTGCAGGGTTTGCCAAAGTCTCCTGCTCGTGAGGTTACAAAACAATCCATTTAGGCTCACAAGAATGTCTGTGTACTGGAGATAATAATAATGCAGGTAATTGGCCAACATGTTTCAATAACACATAACAAACTAGTTTGCCCTTATGGATAGGTGCCGCACAGTGATTTAGTATGTTAGCTAGCTCAAATGATTGCACAAGGATTCATGGGTAGCCTTTTGTGAATCTTGTTTTAAAAAAAACATACTGTATGTTGGATTATGTTGGATTCATTTTAATGTCTGAGAAAAAACTTTCAGCCCTGCAGTAACTCTTAGGACCCACCATGTAGGAGAACCTATGGTGACCACAAAATGTGACGGGCCATAGATATATATATGACTCATTCTAAGGTAGTGAAAACACAATAATTCACATTTTCAGGTGGTGATACACTAATGATAACATACTGGAATATTATATTCCATTTCTGCCATAATCTGCCAATAAACCCCTGTAAATCTTACACACGGGACCTTTAAAGGATAAGGCTGGCCATATTCTATATTTTTCAATGAATTGATCCTACTGACAATTTATACCTGTGTAGCCAAAGCATGATAACTTCCTCTATGTCATAGGCCTCCATCCAAGTCATCCAAAACCACATCTGTGAGCCACACTGTTACACTGGATGACATGTTCCTTCATTACCCTGAACATGGGCATCGTGATTTAACACATATGAACAGTCCTGCTGCTATAAATATTCACTGATGTACCAAATCTTCTGCTGAATGTATTCTCCTGCAAATGCACTTTTTGCTCCAGTTTTGAAAAAAAAAACTGCAGTGGCCTGCTGGGAAATGATTTAGCCTTTTTAGTAATGAAAGTATTTATTTGTGACCTATTTTTAAGACTTATGCCCTAAGTAGGGACGATTGAGCTCGGGGCTGAGCGTCACAGGCAGGCTGGGAAAGACGGAGACTGACTCATGGATTGTTTTGGTATTTTCTTGGGATTTGTTAATAAATAAATATAGGATATTGCCAGCCTTGTGCTTCAACGTAATAATTAGGTGACAAGCTTGTTCACTCTGATGTTACACCATTACATCCTTTGGCACGGTAAAGTATCCTAAATGTCTCTTAAAGTGATGACCTTCACTGGCCAAGTGGCTTGTTGGTGGGTGGTTGGATGTTGTTGGTTGTGTTGGAGTTGGCGTTGCTCCTCCCTGCGCTGTTCTCCATCCTGATGGAGGAAGAGTTGAGCGGACTCCTCTTGAGGACTTTGTTAGCCAGCAGGCTGCAGGTCTTCCTGTACTGGTGACGCAGCAGTGAGTAGACAAACGGGTCGCTTGCTGCTTTGCTGTAGGCCAAACATTTGGACAGCACACCCCAGTGAGGGCTGATGGGCCCTGAGGAGAAGAGCTCTACAATTCTACCTCAAATCAAGCAAAAAGAGAGAAAACAAGTCACACACCATCCATGAGCAAAATGCAGCCAGTTCTTAGATCAGTGTAATTGGAGTGGAAGACATCTAATGCGACCCTCCCCCAGTGCTGTTATATTGTCAAAATGTCATCATTTCACTTCACTGAAATGTCATCACTGAGTCGGGGAATGTGAACTGATGGGTGTCATTTTTGCTGCTTCTGGACTTCTTCTTGCTGGTTAAAATCATTTTACAACAAATCCAGTGCCTGACGGTTATTTTGTCCAATGATAAATCAAATCAAATTAAAGCCAAAGACAAAGTGAAAACCAACAGGGCCATTGTTGTGTTGTTAATCTGTCTTCTTAATAAGGATGATCTCCTTAAGTCCAACGTGTCTCACCACCACACAGCTCCTAATGTGCTTCCTTTCTATTTCCATACCACCAATTCTAACAGCTTCTGACAGGTTGCCACCATTAATACTGAGGCTAATACTAATGAGAGCCAGTGATACAATCACAGACTCATTTGCTATCTCTGTCGCTCTCCCTCTCATCTCCCCAGTAATGGAGGCTCAGGGACAAGGATTAGAAATGTGTGTAGAACCAATAAGATATGACATTATGAAAAGCAAGCAGTTAGAAATGTTTCAAATGTTAACCGATAACAAGACAGTATTGAAAATAATTATCACCATCTGTACTCAGGTGATAAGCCAAGTGTAACTGCATTTGCAGCCACAACAAGGTAAGTGAAAACCCAGAATCTCTCTGTCAAATTGACTCAGTCTTGGGAGAGTTGTTCTACTTATTAAGTGGAATGAGAAAGATAATTTCCAGTGGTCTCTCTCTCTCTCCAGTTCAGTGGTGTCTCTCCTTGATGATGCGTGTTTCATTTCAGCCTTGTGATTAACGAGACAAAAAGGCAGAGATGGAAAAAGTACACTCAATCTTTGCTCAAGTGGAAGTACAGGTACTTGTGTAAAAAGGCTCTGGTAAAAGTAGAAGCACTGATTCAACTTCTTTACTCAAGTAAAAGTGAAAAAGTACAGGCTTGGAAATGTACTCAAAATAGAAAAGTTTTTTTTTCATCTTGTGGCGTCTTTTACATCTATTTTGTCTAGTTACGTCTTTCATCTTTTACTACATTGTCTTCTTATGCTCTTAATAAATTCTTCGTATGTCATATGTTGTTTCGTGTCTTTTACATCATTTTTCATCTTGTTACTTCTTTTGCGTCTTTTACGTTGTTTTTCTTGTTTTATTACATATTTCATCTTGTTACGTCTTTTATGTCATTTTTCATTTTGCTACGTTTTCATCTTGTTACATCTTGTTACTTCTTATTACATATTTTACCTTGTTATTCATCATCTCATTCATTTGTCTTATTATGTGTTTTTTATCTTAAGTCTTTTTCACGTTTTACGCCATTTTCATCTTGTTACGTCTCTTATGTCGCTTTTTGTTGTTACATCTTGTTACATCTTGTTATGTCTTTTTCTTGTTCTTTTACGTCATTTTGTCTTTTGCGTCTTTTTTGGTCTTATTACATCTTGATACATCTTTTTACTACATCTTTTCATCTTATTATGTCTTTTTCATCTTGATAAGTCTTTTACACTTTTACATCGCTTCTCCTCTAATGTCTTTTACATCGTTTTTCATGTTATTACGTCTTTTTTAAACATCTCTTACGTCATTTTTCAAAGTACAGATATTTATGTAGGGAGTAAAAGTAAAAAGTTATCAGAAAATAAATTAAATAGAAAAGTAAAGTACAGATACCTGAAAACTCTACTTAAGATCAGTAATGAAAAGAGAGAAAAAGCAGGAAACCTTCACGTGTACCTGAACATGTGATGATACTCTACAGGCGTTAAATACCTCACACATACTCATACCCGCACAAACACTCATATATATCATCATCTGCTCACCTTGTAATGACATAAGGGGTGAAGCACACCACAAATGTGCCGATGAACGTGCTGATCTTCTTGGTGGCCCTCAGCCTCCTCCGCTTCTGCTCATCCAAGCATTTCTGCCGCACACTGCCAAAGCACACAGGTACCATTATCTACCCAGGAGGCATGATCAGAGACACGCAGACATAATGAAGCAGTCCACAGAGGAAACATGTGGGATGGACATGAAGAAAGCAGTGAACTGTGCGTCGTTATTTCCAAGGATTACAATGGGAAAATTTCACACTGCACAGATATCAATTATGTAAATGGGGAGCAATTCCAAGTTTAATTATTTGACTAAATCAGGACGAAGAGCAAATGATGGACACGCAAAACATGAGGAGGGCCTTGCTGACCTCCATGAGAAATGTTAATGACAGCCAGCAGGCTTCAATCATCATCAGTGGAGCTTTATACAGTCATCATGGAGACAGATTACCAAGAAAGTTTAGTGTCGATACTATATGTTTTAAATTAGCTGAAAGTCTTCTTTTGACAGAGTGGAGATGCAGCTACTAGAAACTAGGGCCTGATGATGAATTTTGGGGCCAATGCTGACACTGACATTAAGGAGTAAAAAATTCTGAGGATCGTTTTCGGCTTTATATTTTTTTTTGCAAAGAAAAGTTTCATATCTGTGCATATTGAAAAACATATACGCAGATATGATATTTCTATGATAGATCCATATCAGCTGATAATATCAGCGCACCTATATATATATATATATATATATATATATATATATATATATATATATATATATATATGTATCATCATAGTATTTTTATTGATTCTAAATATAACTTTAATAAAACACAAATGGAGGAAAATATGCAAGTGTTTATCTTACTTTAAATGCTGATTTTAAGGCTAAGAAACATCACATGTACAGATACCAATTTAGACAGATAGAGAGCTGTGATAGGCCGATATTGGCCCAATAAGGTCAATCCATATATCGGTTGTGCTTTACTAGAACTAGAACTATTTTCATTATTGATTAATATTACAATTAATTTTTCAAATAACCAATTAACTGGTGAATACAAAGTGTAGTGAAGAATGTGCATCACGAGTGCCAGTGCGTTTTTTTTGGTTTGTTTGTTTGTTTGTTTGTTTGTTTGTTTGTTTGTTTTTTTGTCTGCCCAACTGCTGTTTCTAATAAACTGTAATTCAAAATTCTATAAAACAGAGAAAAGCAGCAAATCCTCAAGCTGGCGCTATATTTTTTGTTCTCTTTACTATTTAAATGAATAAGTCAACAGTTAAAACTAATTATTTTTCTGTCCATCAGCACTGCAAGGAATTCGGGGTTGTTTGCAAGGCAAAGAAGAGAAAATCCACCACTATCATCTCCTGTTGATGCTCTTTATGAACACACTTGAGTGCAGGTTTTCTGGCCTAATCTATTGTGTGTCTTGAGCACACAGAACGCCTCAACCTTCACTGGAGCGCGTTCTGATATTGCCACAGGGTCAACATCACTTACTGTACAAAGTGAAACGGAACAGAAACATTTCAGTGAAAGGCAAATACATATATGGATGAAAGTGAAAGCATCTCTAATGATTGTTAACCGGGAGTGAATATAATTGTTTACCTGGGGTGAATGTCCACAAGCAGTACCAACGTCTGCATAGTGATCACGTCGATGCGTTTACAGTGAAACCTGGCAAC
>JAJHUR010076474.1:0-16639 GCA_027495735.1 Lutjanus campechanus | reverse complement strand
CTCACACACACACTCACACACAAGTGGCACACATATACCTGTGGCCACACACACACACAAACACACACATACACACACACACACACACTGCAGAATGTGAGCTTATTCAGGTCTTTGCTGTAATAAAGCC
The DNA here is from genome assembly GCA_027495735.1 of Lutjanus campechanus. Lineage (NCBI taxonomy): Eukaryota > Metazoa > Chordata > Actinopteri > Lutjaniformes > Lutjanidae > Lutjanus > Lutjanus campechanus. Next base: position 16,509 of record JAJHUR010076474.1, on the reverse strand, counting down.
CCTAATCTGCCCATACACGCCATGAATGGAGACATTCCTCCAGCCTTACTCAACCACACACACTCACACACAAATCCAGACACACACACACACACACACACACAAAGAGACGTATTTTACAGCTTTACAAGGTATAGATCTGCATTACAAGGGACTTAAATTCATCCTTGGCATAATAAAATGAATTTATTTTGATTTAGTGCATCAATGCTCAGGCTGTCTCATTTCTGCTGATGGCAGTTAAAGTCTTTGGAAATTATCTTTGTGTGTGTGTGTGTGTGTGTGCTCACGTTTGTGTCTGTGTCTCTGTCTGTGTTTGCGTATCCCTTCATCTCTGGGAATTCCCCTCTCACTGCTTTTCCCTCCGACCAGCCCCTCCTCCTGTTCATGTCCGGCCGAGCCAATCAGAGCCCCCGGCTTTGTGTTTCCTATTGCTGTGACACTGTAGGTCAGCGGCGGGGTCACGGGGTCACATCTCACCCGCAGAGGGGTCGCGTTTCCTGGTTATTACGCGACACGTCAGGGCCGACTGAGATTAATTTAAGAACCACGTGTTGGGAGAGTTTTTCGCTGGTGTTCGATCTCTACTCGATCAGCGAGATGGAAGCTGAAAATCTGGGAAAAGTTGTCGTCCACACGGGTTTACAGAGGAATAATGCTTTATTGTATTTAGGTGTGTGTGTCTCTGTGTGTGTGTGAGATGGGAGTGCTAAATTGACTTTGTATCTGGGTTCTGTCTGACTCGCTAATCCCTCCCTCCCCCATGTCTCTCCCCACTGTTTTCACACACACAGCTGTTTCCTGTTGGATGTGTGTGTGTTTGAGAGACACACATTCACTTTTAAACTACTGTCAGGAATCATAAGTGTGAAGACGAATTATAAAACTAAGTGTCAACAGCTTGAAACTTGTGGTTTTTTTATGATCTGTGTAGTGTTTATTGTACTACACAAGTTTCAGGTCATTTACTACAAATCACATATACTTACTGCAGCGCCGCAGCCAATCATTTTTGCAAATCATGCTGCTGTGTTTTGTTCCAGGCACCCACTGGTTTCCATTCATTTCTGAACAGTATGAAAATCAATAAGCTGCCTCTTAAAACTCCTGTGTAATCCATTACAGTTGAAGATCAGCCTGCAGTGAGACCACATCACCACTCAACGATAGCGATTGATTACACAACTCAAGTTTCAAGAGTCAGATAATTGATTGTCGTACCGTGCGGAAATGAGAAGAGCTCCGCTGCCGCCTGAAAACGGCAGGAGAAATTCAAGATTCAAGAATGAAATCGCAATTGTGTTGCCCTCAAATGGCGCATTTGCATTAAGACTCACAAAAATGTACAAAGAATAAATAAACAGGAGTCAGATATCAGCAATAGAAAGTATAGAAAAGCACAGAAATATGCAATATAATGTATAAAATATAATAAAACACAACTAACAAGGGTGCAAAAGCATTCAGCAGCAAAGTGTTGTATAAAGTGCAGTGTGACAGATATGTGTTGATGGTGTATCGGGGTGTTGAATGATGTGTGGTTGTGGTTTAAAGTAGACATGTAAGTACATATTGCACATGATCCAGTGATGGCAGCACTTCAGCCTTGTCAGACAGAGGAGATGTCTTAGTTCAGCAGTTCCACCGCCTTGGAGAAAAAGCTGTTATTTACACTATTTGTACATCAGTGGAATGATTTGAAACGCCTGCCTGATGAGAGGAGCGTAAACAGATGATTTGCAGCAGGGGTCTTCAAGGTTTTTCAGGTCATGGATTCCTTAGCTGATAGAGAAATGGAGCCCGCTTCTACATACATTACATAGAATATTTTATAATATTTGTCTTCCTTTTGCTTTGCGCTCGTCCCTTGGGATGTTCCTGGTGACTAATTTCCTTGTTGATTAATCACAAATGTTAATTTAGACTCGTTAGCTAGTGTAACAATGAGGAAACACTCAGAAAGCAGGTCAAACTGAGCACAATTTATTAATTAATAAGGGATTAGAGTCATTTGAAGCTGTTAATAACATTCTTCAATGACCAAATCATTATTATAAATGCTGCTGAAATGTGTGGTGCCACTTTGTGCTGTGCTTCAATTTTTCAGACTGAACAGGATCATAGTGTCTGTGGGTAAACAACATGGTTTACCTGGAGCTAATGTTAGCTGCCAGCCTGACACACAATGTGGCTGATGTTAGCTTTGAAAGCAGCAGTAGAGGCCCACTCTGCTTGCAAGCTAATGTCTATGAATGTGGTTTCACATTGCTCCAGTCGAGTAGTTTATTCTGCGTCGGCATTGGCCGAGAGGCGCTGCCATCTGCTGGGGCTGCAGCCTCCGCTAGAGGCATTGTACATGAATAAAATATTGATAAATAGTTTAAGTGACTAGTATTTCTGGTGATGACTAGCAAGGATGGCGACATTTAATTGTGTAGTCAACTAATCACGTACATCCCTAGCGCTAGGGATGTGTATTGGCAAAAGTTATATTTGACTTATTGATGTCATTTTTCTTTCCTCTTTTTTAAATTTTCAGTTCTCAGTCACAGGTTGGTTTAGACACCAAAACCTCTTGGTTTGGTTTAGGGGGAAAAAATGATGGTTTTAAGCACGTGTTACAGATCCTTTCTGCCAGAAAGCCCCGAGGGCTAACTTCTCTCATGTGCATGTCTTGTTTATGGAACTTCAAAGAGTCGTGTCAGTTACTGTGTGTCAATATGAAAAAAGTACACCAGATGTGATTATGAGACGACACACGGGGTCCTGTGCTTCACGAGTCAAAATATTATGGGACTGATATGATTAATTTTGGTCATATGGTTTCTGTCTTTTATTTCTGATTGGGGGCGAAGCCATCGATTGATCTGTTATTAAATCAGAAAAAACAGCTTCCATGAAATGCGAATCAGATAAGGAAGAAATGCAAGAAATGAAATTGTTTACATGAAGTTCTTTAATTTGATTATTTTTGGGGACTTCTAACTTTAATTAATGCCAAATAAAAATGACACAGCTGCATTTTGCATCTGTAATGGATTTTTCTCTTCCTCTCTGCAGAGTGAGTCAGTCAAATACTTCCTGGATAACTTGGATCGCATTGGTCAACTGGTGAGTCACACTGACTAGTTAAATATTAAAGGGATAGTTCTGATTTTTTTTCTTCTTTTTTTTAAAGTGGGGTTGAATGAGGTACTTTTCCGTAATAAGTGTGATACCTTCAGTTTGGAGAACCAGCAGGAGTACCAGGGTAGGAAGCTAAGCAATCTGCTGCTGTGGACAATGTCACCAACAAAGCATATTTGGCCACCTAAAAACATCAGTTTAAGCATTAAGCTATATTTAGAATATTTTCACAGCTTTGTCTTGCCATCGGACAGTATTTTCTGACGGAAAAATGCTGTTACAGAAGCCAAATATTGGTCTTGACAAAGCCACCAGACTCCTTTGGCAAAATCAGCAACTTTAGTCGGTTCAGTAGGTTAGTTTCTTTAGTGTCTTTAAGGGTTAGTTTGGATTCACCAAAGTCACACAATAGCACAAACAAACTAAACTAACTCATGGAGGCAGCAGTAGACCAGAAGCTCCTGCGTTCTGTGAGGTAAAATTACTGATTTTAACAGAGGTGTCTGGTAGCTTTGGAAAGAGAGAGATTTGGCTCACAAAAGGCTGCCTGACAGCAAAGAAAAGCAGTGAAAATATTCTAAATATAGATTAGGCTTAAATTAATATTGATCGTTTTTAGGTGGCTAAAATACATTTTGGTGCTGACCCTGTCCACAGCACTGCTCAGCTTCAGTGCTGGTACTTTGGTCCCTCTACAGACTAGGGGCGCGTCGACCACAATCTTCACTGTAAAACACTAAAAATAAAACAAAAAAACTCAAAAGTTTAAGGCAACTTTCTCCAATAGATTTTTTTTTAATTTTGAGCCAAACTCAACCTCTGAAGGTTTACAATTTTAATTTTTACTGAAAAAAAGTGGTGATGCTGTGATATTTGTTGTTTGGTCTTTACCAAAGAAACATGTTGCCTTTCATCTGGAGAAGATTATTTTTATTCCGAGCCATCTCTGCAGCACTACAGTACCTCATTATAAGGCCGTTTTCTCACATATTTTTCTGCTTTCAGAAAATTCAGATTTCGTTCTGGCTCTGTGATTTGGATATTGCACTTGGTTTTATTGCAATTTCAATAATATTGTGACGCAGCTCTTCTCTTAAGTTTTGAAAAAGTTTTACCACCTACTTATCTTTTTGTTGAGATAATTTACTTTTTTCTTTAGATAAACTTGAATCTTTGAGTTCTAGAAAAAAAAAGTACCTCAGAACTATTGTGTAAACTCATTGAAGTGAAAGTGAATAATGATTAGTATTTTAATATTTTCTGTTAAAACCATGTAATTTTCAGGCACACAAATGATGACAAATAATTTTTGAGTTTATAAAACACAAAGATTCATGTTTATCTAAAGAAGAAAAGTAAATTATCTCAACTAAAGGTTGTAGGTTGGCAAATGTTTGTTTACTTTAAAAACTTAAGAGTTTGAGTTTAAGTCAAAACTCAAAAAATCTTTGAAATTTGCCTCAACTTTTTTTTTTTACAGTGTAGGAAATACACTGAGTGTGATTAAGTACCTTATTCAGTCCCATTTCAAATAATTCAAACTATCCCCTTCAGGGTTCTTTGTATTTTTTCACCTTTTTCAACTTGTAAGAAAATCTTTGTCTCCCTCTTTTTTCAGAGCTACATCCCCAGCAAGCAGGACATTTTGTTTGCGAGGAAGGCGACTAAAGGCATTGTCGAGCACGACTTTGTCATCAAGAAGATTCCTTTCAAGATGGTTGACGTCGGCGGGCAGAGGTCCCAGAGGCAGAAGTGGTTTCAGTGTTTCGACGGGATCACGTCGATACTCTTCATGGTTTCGTCGTCGGAGTACGATCAGGTACAATTCAAGGGGTCATACGTTTCTGATCATGTAACGCCGATGTTGGCGGATTAGTCGGACAGACGGATCATTATTCTCCTGACTTTTAGAATTACGAAATGGACAAGGAACATCAGAGAGACACAACATTTGAGATTCACACAAAGCCCTCTTTGTGGCTGGCTGTGGAAACTTGATTGTTCCCTCAGTCCTGGCTGCGCTTCAAATCAACAGTCATATGATGACGAATGAATCCTTAATTGGTGCAGAGATAAAACCTGAAAAAACCCAAGGATAACTCTGTGTGTGTGTGTGTGTGTGTGTGTGTGTGTGTGTGACTCCAGGTCTTGATGGAGGATCGGAGGACAAACCGCCTGGTGGAGAGTATGAATATCTTTGAGACCATCGTCAACAACAAGCTCTTCCTCAACGTGTCCATCATCCTCTTCCTCAACAAAACAGACCTGCTGGTGGAAAAGATTCGCACGGTGGACATCCGCAAGAACTTTCCCGAGTTCAGAGGAGACCCACGCAGGCTAGAGGACGTACAGGTACACACACCAAACACACAGAGGGTTTTTAATGTTGTCATCATTATGAGTCAGTTTTTCAACTAATTTCCGCTGCAACTTGTTTTGTCGTTGCTCCTTATTTTCTCCTGCTGTGTATGAACCCTGTATGCTCTCACAAACCTACGCACACATACATTACTATTCAACAGCTGTCACAACCAGCACCTGTAGAGTTTTACATTTTGTTCAGGTATCATTGCTGATGTGTTTTGGCCACAGGTGCCTCTCTTTGATAAGATACTTTCTCTGATGAGACTCAGTCTTTCAAGGCCAATGAAATGAAATAAGAACAGCGGGCCAAGATGTTTTGGTGCCGACAGATTCATCACCTTGGTCCCCACGGGCTTTAGTCATGGTTTTTACATTTAAAGGTCCAGTGTGTAGGATTTACTGGGATTTATTGGCAGAATATGGTAGAAATGGAATATATTAATATGCATGTAATGTTTCCTTTAGTATATCATCACCTGAAATAAGATTTGTTGTGTTTCTGTTACCTTAGAATGAACCATTTATATCTGACTTTAGATATGGCCTTTTGTGTGTTTTTGCAAGTTTCGTCGCCACTGTAGGTTCTACTACATGCATGGAAACAAAGGGTGAGACAAGGTGTTTGCAATCTGCAAGCTCACTGCTACATGCCACAAAATCGTCCATACTGGTTTAAACCTGTCTTATAATCATGTTTGGACCTTCCTGTATTCCTGTCAGGCCTGCGCATTTTGAGTGAAACCTGCAGGACCTTTGCAGATTTGTCACTGATCATATTTTCAAAGACTTTGTTTTATTACGAGAGAAAAAAGACAATAATAATAAATGAATAATAAACTTATTCATAATATTGTCAGACTTTAATTCACAGATATAAATTCACAAGTAAGAAAAAAAAAGTTGTTTTTTTTTTTGAAGCAAATAGAACATTTTGTAAAGCTTCTTTCTTTTTCTCCGAACAAAAGGGCGGTTAAAACTTTAAATTTATGAATGTCTTTTAATATTTTATGCAGTATATTATTTACCCTGGCCTTTCTGTTTATTTTGTATACTGAAGCAACAAGAATATATAATGATAATAATAATAATAATAAACTTGATTTATATAGCACTTTCCTTAACAAGGTTACAAAGTGCTTCACAGAAAATGAACAGTATGAGCAGCTAAATCAAAGAAACAGCAAGTAAAACAGCACAAAATAAAAACTGATGCTGGTTGAAATAAAAAAAAATGCACAAGGTAAAAAGGAACCAAATAGAAACATGACAGAGATGATAAAAATTTGAGGGATAAAATCTGTTAACAAAGTTTAAAAAGCCAGAGCAGAGTGATAAAAACCAAGTGACTTCAATTCGCAATTCACAAACGCCTTCCTATAAAAGAAGGTTTTGATCAAGGATTTGAAATAAGCTAATGAAGCAGCTCGTCTAATCTCGATGGGGAGACTGTTCCACAGCCTGGGGGGCTCTGACAGCAAAGGCCCGGTCACCTTTAGTCACGAGCCGGGGATCTGAGGACAACCAGGAGAGCTGCATCCATGGATCTCAATGACTACTGAGGCACATAAGGGATCAAAAGGTCCTTCAAGTAATTTGGAGCAAGGCCGTTCAAGGCTTTAAAAGTTAAAAGAGGAATTTTAAAAATCAATATGAAATAAAACCAGGAGCCGGTGGAGGCTGTCTGTATTTTTTTTGTGCCTGTTAAAATTCGAGCAGCAACATTTTGTACCAGTAATAAACCGTGTGCTCACAGTTGTAGACTAATAAACTTCAGGTGAATGTGAGGTGCTTTTAAAATCAAACTGGTCAACTAGGAGAAAGGGGGAAGCCATCTGGCTCACTTCAGGCACACTTTCGCCAAGTCGAGGATATAATTGAAAAAAGCCTTTACTGGTTTGGGGCATATCAAGATTAAAAATCTCACAAAACACCAAACAGTTTCGACCGACACTGGGTTTTCTTCAGGGCATGAATGGAAAGAGGAGTCAACAGGAGTGTTGTGGTTCCTTATAACAATTAGTGGGCAGGTGGTTGAATCACACCAGCCAATCACATGCTGAATACAGCTCATTTAGACAAACAGTGGCCAGGTGGCGAAATCGCTCCAGCTTATCACACACTGAAGACACCTCATGCAGACAATTAGTGACCACGTGGCCAAATTTCACCAGCATATCACACAATAGACCTACAGTAAGTGGGCTAGGTGGCAAAACATAAGAATCACAAGAAATAAATACATAGATTAGAAAATTAACATCACTACAACAATAATAACAAATGAAATCTATTTCTTCATTAAGACCTGGATGCACCAAAGCATCAAATTTAAAAACAGGTTGGCGTTTTGTGAGATTTTTAACCTTGATTCGCTCTAAACAATAAAGTCTTTTCAAATTATATTCTTGACTCAGTGCAAGTGTGCCTGAAGTGAGCCAAGTGGCTTCTCTTATTTTGTTTACAGCTCCATGTATACTTGTGGTTTGTTCATAAAGAAATATTATTTAAAAAATGAGGGAAATCTGCAGAGTGCAATAACATTGTTCAGTACTGCCGTGACAATATGACTTGCGGTAAATAAACAAATATTGATCGACATATTAGCTTGTTTGCTCTGGAAGTTGCTGGAACTGTTCAGTACATGTGTTCGTAAGACGTCGTCCAAAATAATTCCAAACCACATTTTTCCTCGCTCTCTTTTCTCCTTCCTCAGCCATCGTGCTCGCTAACCTCACAGCTGCCACAGTTGACAGCTAGCTGTGGGCTTCATCTGATTGGCCGATTGGTGTGAATGTATGGCCCTCGTACGCATGACTCCGTCTGGTCAAACGTTTGCCTGCTGCATATGAATGCAAGGCGCATGATTTTTCTTATTAATCGTATTTCAGGCAGCCTTTTGCAGTGTGTTGATCATGCATGTTCACAATGACAAAGAGAAAATGATTTATTGGTCAGCACTTCCTGTTCTCTGTACTAGACTTCACTGTGTCAGAGTTAGTGAGCTCACATCTGTTTTCTGTCCCTTTACTTGCCCCTTGTGGCCATCAGGGAGTTTACATCCCCTGTGGGTGTGGTCCTCTGCACACCTGTGGTAAATTAGGTCATTGCCATGACAATGCTGCGTATTGTTAGTATAAGTGACTTGCTGTTAAAACATTGTTTATCCTCTGATTAAGGTCAACGTTTGAAAAGTGTCAGCAATGATATTTTAACAAAATGTGAAGCTTTATAGGCCTCATTGCTTTGATGGTGTCACATTTTTTTTCTACTTTTGAAAACTGGGCCGCACAAGAAATTCATTAACTGGACGAGCCGCCACTTGTCACAAACCGGCTCATTGTATGTGACAGAAAGGGGAGACAAGTCAGCATAAAGTGCCAATTGAGTGTTTTATTGAGAATAAACAAACAAAGCTATTTGCAAAAAAAAGTATGGGGTGTGGAAATGAATTGCAGCAGGAGTGTCGTGTGTGTGTGTGTGTGTGAGTGTTGAAAGCTGCAAAATTGTCTAATCAAAACCCGTAGATGTGCAGAGTTTATGACCTTGCCTTTTTACTGATTTTAAATATCGCCAGAAATATGTCTATTCTTTCTGAGAGTGTTTGTGAAGGACTGATTCTGTAGTGAGGCAGTGCACAGTTCAGCTCTGGAAACATACTTTGATATTATTATTCATTAGAATGGAAATATTCTGAATATATTAATGTATAGCTATGTTTAATAATCTTTTTCCTTTCATGCTGCTGCCCCACAGTGATTCTTTCTCCGTCTGAAGTCTTTGTCATGCACACGTGTACATGTAAGAAGCAGATTAGAAACCTGGTTAGCCGTATAGGAGATTGATTTTCTCCAGGGTTTTGTCTAATCTCCTACACCGATTATGGAAACGGGGGTTTCTTATATATATATATATGATGTTTAAGAAATCAGATAGATGAGTGTCTCTGCTCTGCTCCCTCCAGGCGTTCCTGGTGCAGTCGTTCAGCCGTAAGAGGAGAAACCGGGGTAAGCCGCTCTTCCACCACTTCACCACTGCTATAGACACAGAAAACATTCGTTTTGTCTTTCACGCCGTCAAGGACACCATCCTGCAGGAAAACCTCAAAGATATCATGCTGCAGTGACCTTCGTGCCGCAGACGACGGCTTCTTCTGACTGTAAACTGTGAAACCGGCCGCGAATCGGGGCCCCCGGAGGACACTGCAGCCCACGAGTGCGTTTAACACCGACCTGTGGAGCCGACAGTCGACCCACAGTGTGGATTAAACTGAACTCTGAACCCGTGGAGCCATGAAGTGACTCTGGACCCGCTGGCCTGCGTCAGCCCCTGTGGAACCCCCTCCGAGGGTAAAAAGAGGACGAGATCCTGCATTTAACCTGTATAAATGTGTGTATGCTGGAAAGACAGTCGCCTTCTCCTTCATGTAGCTCTGAAATGTTTTTAAAAAAGAAGAAAAGAAAAAAAAGAAAACAGAGAAAAGCACCGACTACACGACATGAGCACTGAAAGTGTTTATAAGACTACACTCTCAGAAATAAGGGTTCCAAAAGGGTTCTTCCTGAAGGGCTGAGGTTCTACTCAGAGCCATTTGCTTGTGAAGAACCCTTTTTTGAAGATCATCATGGGTTCTTCTTAAGACTCAGGGTTCCATCAAGAACATTTATCCAAAGAACAAGGACAAGGGTTCTTCATACCGTATTATAAAAAGATTCTCGGTAGAACCCCCTGGATGGGTTTTAGATAAAACCCTTGGAATATGAAAGGATTCTTCGTAGAACATCATGGGTGGGTTCCTGTTAAAATCTTTGGAACGTGAAGGGATTTTCCTTAGAACTCCCTAGGTAGGTTCTAGATGAAACCCTTGGAAAATGAAAGGGAACCCCTTGGAGGGTTTTACATAAATGGAATAGAAAAGGGTTCTCTGTAGAACCCCCTTGGCGGGTTCTAGATTAAACCCTTGGAAAATGAATCTAGAACCCTTGGAGGGTTCTAGATAGATGGAATATGAAAGGGTGGAACCTCAGGATGGGTTCTCGATGAAACCCCTGGAATGCGAAAGGGATCTCGGTAAAAACCCACTGGGAGGGTTTCGAGATGAAACCCTCGGTACATGAAAGGGCTCTTGATAGAACCCCCCTGGATGGGTTTTTGATAAAAAAAATCTTTGGAATATGAAAGGGTTCTCAGTAGAACCTTCTGGCTGGGTTCTAGATGAAAACCCCTAGAATATAAACAGGGTTCTTGATAGAACTCCTGGAAGGGGGTTCTTGATGAAACCCTTGGAATATAAAAGGGTTTTCAGTAGAAACCCCAGGGTACATTCTTGAGAAAATCTTTGGAATATGAAAGGGTTCTTGATAGAACTCCCTGGGTGGGTTCTTGATAAAATCTTTGGAATATGAAAGGGATCTCCGTAGAACCCTGTGGGTAGGTTCTTGATGAAACCCCTGGAGTATAAAGAGGGTTCTCAGTAGAACCCCTGGGTGGGTTTTTGTTAGCACCCTTGGAAGGTGGAAAGGTTCTCAATAGAACCCCCAGACATGTTTCTTGGTGGAACATTTACACCATAAAAGGGTTCTCTGTAGAACCTCTCATAGGGTGTATAAACCTTTATTTTAGGTTCTTGGTAGAACCTTTCAGCTGTGGTTCTACAAGGAACCAAAAAAGGTTTCTCCCATGGGAACAAGCTGAAGAACCCTTCATGGTTCTAGTGAGCACCTTTGTTTCTGAGAGTGTAATGACGACCCCGTCACTAAACCACGTCAGACTGCTGCTGGTTGTAGCTGATGATGAAGCAGGAGGGAGAGACGGAAAGAACAAGGAAGAAAAAAGAAAGTTGAGAACGAGCTGCAGAACGTCTCGTCCTGACGTACACGTGACGGAGGGAGGGAGGGAGGGAGGGGGTGAGGAGGGAGGGGGTGAGGGTGAGGGAGGGAGGGGGTGAAGGAGGGAGGGGGTGAGGAGGGTGAGGGGGGTGAGGGTTTGGGTCCGTACTGGTCATATGCTGTGTTATGTGATAAGGTTGCACAAGTGTTCCTGTCAATGAACTTTAGCAGAGGAAGGAGTGATGAGCCTCCTCTCCTGCTCTGTCCTCCTCCTCCTCCTCCGTCTTCACCTCTCCTCCGCCGTCTGTGTTTATTCTCCTGTTCCCGCCATCTTACCAGAGATGAACAGCTGCAGATAACAAGTCTTATCCCTCTTATCCTTCCTCTCTCCTCCTCCTCCTCCTCCTCCTCTCCTCTACAGCACAATAGACAGATTGTTCGTCTCCTCGCTCTCCAGCAGAAACGGTAGACGGTCAAATTAAAGACTCCTCTTAAGAAACACGCAGCTCCTGGTCTTTGCATGAGTTATGGTTCATCTCTTTCGCCGTGGCTTCTTCTGTTTCCCACCAACATCCCAGTAGAAGTACCGCAGTCGCCTACTTAGACTTCACTTGAGGCGTTCTCTAAGTATCCCCTTCAGAGGGGGGGTTTTGGTGTATGGTTACACCGCCGCTCGCTCCTGTTCTTTTGTCCTGTAAACGTGAAGGGAAAAGCAGAGAATGACAGGGTTGAACTGTAAATGACCTCATTCCCATCATTGTTGTCGTGTTGGACTTCTGTAGCAGAGAGGGTGGGAGGTCTGACCGAGACGACTGGCACGAAACGTTAAAACCATAACAAGAGACCAAAACAAGCCCGACTGAACAAAACCAAAGGAAAGTTTGCTAACTTATGTAGATGATCTGCATACGTGGTTTTCTTTCTCTTCGCCAAGTTCAGTACTTTTCTAGATCAAAAAGTTCTAGTGCTGCAACAGTTAGTAGATTCATCGATTAGTCAACCAACAGAAAATTGATTAGCAACAACTGACCGTTTTTGCTCTGTGCTCCAATTACAGTTCAGTAAGTTTGTTACCTGCTGGACCCTCAGTCAACTTTCTCCTTTCCCGTTTCTTTAGTTATGCTGTGTTGGGCTCGTCAATTTGAAAACATAATGAAATCTTGAGGATTGTAGAAAGATTCCAATCTTTCCGTGGCCTTTACATGGGCTGCAACTAACATATTTCCTTGTCGATTAATCTGTTGATTATTTTCTCAATCAACTGATCAGTTGTTTGGTCTATGAAATGTAAGAAAAGGGTGATGCTGGGTAGAGTTTCCCACGGCCCAAGATGACGTCCTCAAATTAAAAGAAACCATTTTCTGGTTTCTTTATTTATTATTTTTCCTTTAAAAAAAAATCAATTATCAAAATAATTTAATCAGTTAATTGATAAATCGTTGCAGCTCTGATGACGACCTGTAAAAGCGACATGTAGTCACATTTTAATTTAACTATTGCTAGCAAAACACTAGCTAACTACCTTGCTAATCTATGTCAATTGTTAGCTAGCTAGTTAAATCTGTTAGCTAGTATTAGCAAAATGCTTCCTATCTAGCTAGCTAATCTACATAAATCATTGGCTAACTAGTTACATCTGTTAGCTGGTATTAACAAAACAGTAGCTAACTAGCTAATTTTCATTTATTGCTTACTCAACTGTTATTGGAGCACAGAGCAAAAAAGGGGCGGGACTTAGAATGAGTGACTTGTGCAAAACCACCCAGTATTAGAGAGGTGTATCTAATAAAATGGCCGCTGACTGTATGTTGTTGTGTTTGCAGCTTGTTCTGATGAATGCAGTTCCACAAAAAAAAGCCCTTGATGCGGGTTAATGAATCGATTATTCAAAACAATAATCAACAGATTAGTCACTAATCACTAGTTGCAGCCCTGTTTCACCACTGGGAATTGAATCGCTGGTATTGTATCAAAAAGAAGCAGTACTGTTGCTATGGTTACTTGCAGTTTAATATGTCTTTGTGCACTGATTTATAAAACTGTGGTTAAACTGTTGAACCAGAACTCTGAGACATCCTGTTATGTGATTTTGATGGATACCTGCCAGCCTGTATTTTCAAAAAATCTGTTAAAATCCGAACCCGCATCCTTCCTTTGATTCTTCAAATCAGATTCTTTCTAATCTGTTTTCAAGTGGAGAACCCACGAAATGAAAATGTTGATTTGCATGATGTGTATTTTGGTACGCAGCAGTAGGACACAGCTGGGCCGCTCCTCCCACCCCGAGTATTCAGTCCAAACGGCCTCGATGGGAATGAGGCTAATCATGAGCACTTCCACACGCCTTATTATTATTATGAGACTGTATTAAACTGTGTAATTTGTATGTATTTGTGTGTTTGCATAGTGACTTATGGCCTTTTTTTTGTGCATGTTCATACATCTTGTACATAGAATACTGTAAGTATTTGACTGACACTGTGTGTACTGTGGTAACCTTACAATACAAACACCACTCTGCCTAACAGCATCACTGTAACTGTTAACTAACCTACCTTTTCCACTCACATGAGTTTTTTGTAAGTATCGTCATTGCACTGGATGTGACTGAGAGAAAACAACCAGAAAGGAAAATGTCTGGGGGGGCGGGGGGGCAAAAAAAGAAGAAAAAAAAAAAGGCAATGAAACAAATAAACAGACGGCAGACTTTTAAAGGCGAGCAGGATGGAGGCAGAGGATGAAAAGAGGGAGGGAGGGAGGTCTTCTGCTTTTGTTTTTTGTTTCCCAGTGCCTTGGCTCTGTGCTCTGTGGTGAAATACACTGCCGTTTGCTGACATGCTGTTTCTTTATTTTCTCAGTGTGTGTGTTGGAATGTGTATACAGCAAAGCAAGAGGTCAAGACCCTCTGTGTTGGAGAGTGAAAAGTGGTAAAAAAAAATTTAAAAAAGAAGAAGAAGAAGCAGGCGAGAGGAAATGGAGTGAGATGCAGGGTTGGGAGGGTCACTTTAAAAATTCTGATAGAATTACGAACTACCTGATAGAAAATGTAGTCAGCAGCCTAAACAAATTCACAATATTAAAATACCTTTGGATCACCTCAGTACCAGATATGCTGGTATGTGTATTGTTAAATGTATTGTCTGTGCAGCTATAGTGCTAATTATGCACCTTTAAATCTCCTGGTAATTACACTTAACGCTTAAAGTAAACTGACATTTATTATTCATTTATTAGTCCCACACACCATCCCGTCACCAGCATCATCACCCACAGAAAATATTTTTCAGTTGTTAGCGTCTGTGTAGCTAACCTCAGCGGTTGTTTTGTGTAGCTAACATTAACAGAGGCACATGCAGCTCTTTTGCCCATCTCTGTTGCTCCCCGTGGCTTTGACAAAAACATTAAAATAGAAATGAATAAATACATTTAAAAAAAATTCACCTATTGTTGTAAGCCATTAGTAAAAATGTGTAGCCTATACATGCAATAAAAGACTACGTTTTAATATTTTGTCAACTAAAACCTGAAGCTAAGATACCAAATCCAAAAACAGAAAAGTCTTTGAGAAAAAATTTTAAAAAGTTAATAGTTTAATAGCTCCAGACAGGTGTTTTGTTTGTTTTTTGGGCAAAAATGGCTCTATTGACAGTAAAGTATGTTGACCCCTGAGCTAACATCTGTGGATGTCTGTGTAGCTAGTGTTTCAGATTGAAAGACAAAATCATGTGAAATCTCCAATGAAGCACTTTTTTCCCCTTAAGGTCATGATAATGAATTAGTAGCAGTAAGATTAGCTGGTTTCACTCAAATCCTAATAATTGCTACACATTTCTGTGTATTTAACATTAACGGTTCGTCTGAGTAATCAATGTTAGCAGTTGGTCTGTGTAGCTAACATTAGCTGTTCGTCTGTGGAGCTAACATTAGCAGTTGGTGTGTGTAGCTAACATTAGCAGTTGGTCTGTGTAGCTACCATTAGCAGTTGGTGTGTGTAGCTAACGTTAGCAGTTGGTGTGTGTAGCTAACGTTAGCATTTGGTGTGTGCAGCTAACATTAGCAGTTGGTCTGTGTAGCTAACATTAGCAGTTGGTGTGTGTAGCTAACATTAGCAGTTGTCTGTGTAGCTACCATTAGCAGTTGGTGTGTGTAGCTAACGTTAGCAGTTGGTGTGTGTAGCTAACATTAGCAGTAGGTCTGTGTAGCTAACAGCAGTTGGTCTGTGTAGCTAACATTAGCGGTCTGTTTATGTAGCTAACATTAGCTGTTATCTGTGTATCTTACATTAGTGGTTGGTCTGTGTAGCTTATATTAGCGATTGGTAGCTTACGTGAGCAGTTGGTGCGTGTAGCTAACATTAGCGGTTGGTCTTTCCTGACAATGTGTCTTTACATTAGATGTTGTAATCCTGTTACATCTAATCCATTACTCCTCAGGCCTGGTGAGATGTCAGAGAATTCATGAAAATGAAGGAGAGGAAGGAGAGATGTGGGTGAAAAAATAAATTCAAACATGTTTTTCTTATGTCCTGGGGCACTTCTATGAACATGAGAAGCCCTGTTACAAAGCCAGAAAGCAGAGAGTTGGGGCTCTTGATAAGTAATGTCATACTGATGTACAGCCGGGAGGCTAACCGTGGGCTTTTATTCCACATAATGTAATATGAGGCTCATCAGCGAGAGCTATCAGACCACTGGGCATACGAGTAAAGCTGAAGTCAGGCGATATCTCCGTTACCCAGCAGAGTCTGACCTTTGCTTTGGCTTTTAATCAGAGGAGCTCTGATACATAACAGGCTGCACGTCTCAGGAGAGAGGGAGGGAGCCCAGAAACAACCAGAGCAGAGTTTTACCGTTGTTTTAGAAATCATTGGTTAACATAGATTTATTTATACAGGATGTGAGGAGAATGTAATTTAAGGTCTAAACACACACACACACACACACACACATCAGAGAAACCCAAACCAACCTCCCGCAGCCTCCTACAAAGGAGATGAGAGGAAAAAGCAGGGAGCAGAAAAATATATCCCCAGTGGTCTCTGAAACATAAGGAAGCCTTCGTTTACAGAGGCAGAGAGGCGCAGGACATTTTGTCCTCAAGTTGCACTGTGTGTGTGTGTGTGTGTGTGTGTGTGTGTGTTATGTATGGCCTTTACATATGTGTATGTATGTGTGTATCTGGGTAAAACTGAGTT
>JAJHUR010076472.1:0-10015 GCA_027495735.1 Lutjanus campechanus | reverse complement strand
GCATAAGAGACAGCACACACACACACACACACACACACACACACACACACACACACACACACACACACACACAGAGAGAGTCGTGTTTCCATTCCTTCAGAGTATATTATACTGACTTATATCAACTTCGACCTTCACCTTACCCTATCCAAGTCTTCAACCTAAAATGTAATGATTTGACAGCCCAGAAATTACAAATGTCTAAATAAAATAATCATTAATTAATAAAAACATAAACTGAAAAATAATTAAAAATAAAAATTACAATGAATAAATGAATAAAATAAAAAAAATGAAAATGAAAGAAAATAAAAACAAAAAATTTAATTTCTAAATTAGTGGTGAATATACACAAGCAATAGTCCAAGTCAGCTGTATATAAACATAGATCCCAAACTTCAAAAGACTCCGGTGAATCAAAGTGATCAACATATATTAAGTATAAGAAAGGTCAATACGTGCACCAGCTCTCAATAATCCCACAAAACATGGAGTCCAACTACATGTTGATTAGCTTGTACCACAATAGAAAAATCATCTGTGTAAAATACACAGATCAGATATAAGAAGTGTATCTAGGTGAAAGGTCCTTGTGATCAAAACCTCTGAACCTCTTAAATAAATTAATGCAAAGGTGATGCGTTTTGAGAAGTCCCCACAATGTGAGTATGTAAACAGATTTATGTCCCCACAACATGAATACCACACGCACACACACACACACACACACACACACACACAGCAGTACATTCAGAGATAAACAGCTGAAGGGTTTCTCAACAAACACTGATCAAACATCGCCACATATACAATGATGCCACATCAATTCCTGTATGGCACACAAACTGCAGAACTACAGGCAGCCGCGCCGTTCCAATTACAACACCCCCTTTTCTCGCTGTTTGAACCCTCGCCTCTCAGACAAAGACATAATTGAGCGTGACGTCCCACTAGGGGGCACTCATTGATCCTCCGTGCCCAATCCTAACATGACATCATGGATTCAGATGGCAGAGGCAGGCAGGCAGGCAGTTGGGGTGCGGAGAGGAAGAAGGAGGGTGAGGTGGGGTGGGGGGGGGACAAAAGTATTAGTGGAGATTACATCATCCACTCCAGCACCTCGCAGCATAGCAACCACAGAGGTGAAAGCACCCCGGGGAGAAGGAGAAGAAGGAGGAGGAGGAGGAAGACGAACAATAAACTGCCACCACTGATGCCTGCTGGTAGTGAGTAGATGAGTGTTTTAAGTGTTTTCATTGATGTAAACATGATGCATACATCTGTATGTACATGTTGGTATACACTGATCATATATTTTAAGGGTTTTCTTCATATTTCAACTACATGATGTCGAAGAAAACTGTTTTTCTTTTTGGTGGTGAATGAATGCACATCTCCTGCATGTGATGTGTGGGTGTTCAAACTGCAGGTATAAATTTACTGCACTCCCACACTGTCATCAACAGCTGTATAAAATCATACAGGGCACAGAACAACAACCTCTTATATGTCATTTTTCATGCACCAACAACACCTTGCCAGATCAGAACAAATTAATATTATCTGTTGGTACAGATATTAAAGGCATAATATGCAACATTATCCTTAAAAAAAACAACAATGTATAGACTCATATAATCACTTTCAATCATCACTTATGACCCACTAGATGTGTGTAGTGGTGTCTGTATCTGCTGAGATCCCGCCCCCTGTCTGTATTTTTTTTTATTTTCTCATTATTTTGCTGTGTTTGGCACAGTTTACCAACCCAAAGCATCGATTTTTAACCCCCTGTGAGTGAGACTCGAGAATTAGCTATCTTTCTGCTGTGTTTACAAATAACTCAAATAAATCCTCCTGATTCTGCCTTTAAAAACTTGCAGACTCTCCTCCATACCTGATATAAAAATGGCTTCATGTTCACAGCATAAACAAGAGAAGCAAAGAGATTGAGAGACAGTGTGTCAGGGATGAAGGAGAGGAGCTGCGGCACAGACAACTTAAGGATAAATAATGGACAGAAGGTGATGATGGATGGCTGAAAATCAGACAAAAAGAGACAAAGAGGACAACATGTTTATCAAACGCCGGCGTGTTTGTCAGCGGGACCGCGCTCGCAAAAAGGCTACAAGGACAAAGAGAGCATTACCGACAGAAAGAGGGAAGGAGGGAGGAGGAGGAGGAGGAAGGGATGAGAGAAGAGGAGAGGAAAAGGAATGAAAAACAATGGAGAGGGGAGCTGGGAAATACATAAAGCAAGTGATGGTGGAGCTGTAGTTTGAAAGAAGGAGGGATGGGACAGGGAGACATGTTGACCTTTACTGAACCTGTGAATTAAATTGAGTTGAACCAAGATTCATGTCACATGTCAGATTATCACTTGTGTGCATGACTGTGTTTAGTGTGTGTGTGTGTGTGTGTGGGAGGATGTGTATGTGATATGTTTGAGTGCTACGTGTAGTTCTTTGTGGATTAATTTACGGTGTGATGAGAAATGTAATGTGTGGTTAAGAGCTGAAAGGGCACAAAATATACGACTGCTAATGTACTATTTTGTTGATGACTATTAGATTGTTCCTTAAAGTAAATATCCATGACATTTACATATATAAATATACATATATATATATACTGTATATAGAGTTTAATGCAGGTAATGAAAGCTTTGCCTGGTATTAAAAACATTTTCAGCCACAGTTTAATATTTGGAAGCCAGACTATGTATTTCACATTAAGTCTGAGTCCTTGAAGTGTCACCAACACAAAATTTAAAAAACCAAGATGTCAAACTCCTTCTCTCATTTTGATTGATTGCTTCAGACGAGTGCAAAAGCCATTGGTAGATAAAATCTTTACCTATTGATAGATAAAGATAAAAAACAATTTTAAAAATAAAAAGGGGATCCATGATGATGATGAACCAAAAAGCTTTTTTTTTTCAGTCATCAGTGTTGTTTACCTCCCATAAACATGTGAGCTTTTGTTTGACCAGTAATGTTAAGTACCGAGGTACAGTACAGCACTTAATTTTGAGATACTCGTATTTTTCGTAAGTAATCACATTTTATGCTACTACTTCTACTCCATTAAATTTCAGGGGCAGTTATTGTATTTCACAACATTTATTTTACTTTAGATGCTGGTTACTTCTTGTTTCTCCCCACTGCTTTTCTGATGTCTGACCTCCCTCTCGCTCCTCTCCTGATTTTTTCACATCTAACTCTCTGAATAAAGGGTTTATTTCAACCAAACCAGATCTGGTGTGTGCTGGAACAGTGGAAAGACAAGGCAAGACAGCTTGGTGAGTTTTATTTTGTTTCTGTCAAGTTTGAATGAAGTCTTCTTCTATGATGATAAAATTAGTGTTCCTGGTTAAACAAAATGCATCTTACTCTAAAACAAAAATGTCTTTTTCTGTAGGGATTATTTCCATTTTGTTGTCAGACACTTAGAATATCAATCTCAGTCTGTCAGTGTCAAAAATAAGCACTTTCAGCGGACGTATATCCTTCAGCAAAGTTTCTCAGTCGTTTCAGAGGCCTCTTTTTGTCTTTTCATCCTTCAACAGATAAAAGTCTGCAATAATTTCCGTTGCTGAAATTTTTGCCAAAATGTATCATGTGCAAAGAGTAAGAGCAATCAGCAGCTGCAGTCATAAGATTTCAATACCAGCAGTCAGAAAGCCACAGCAGTCAAAAGCTTGTCTGAATATTTTTGCCAAATGTGGCTGAGGTCAATGAAGAGGGACATTTATGCTTTTCTTCCTCTTCTCTTCTTTTTGTACTTTGAGTTTCCTTGGACCATTTCTTGAATGAAGGAAAAAAATCTTTGTCTGTTACGGCTTTGACCCTGTGACGCTCCTCAGTTTTGGTTCCATGTGATGTTTCCCATCTCTGAAATGAAGTGTATTCTACTGTTGCACTCACAGTAAGTCACTTGGGATGTGCGTGTCGGCTTAAAATGTAAATGCGAATGTGCGTCTGCTTTTGTCAGCAGTGTGAGGGATTTTCTCTAATTCAGCATGATATACAGGACTCATTTTTGCCCAGATTGTCACTCACACGCCTCTTGGCTCTTAACTCTCTCTCCCTCTGTTCAGTGTTCATTCCCTTAATGTTAAAAAAACCCCTACACTTTTCAGGCATAATAGCTTTTGTCAGGGTTCTTACAGTCAAAACTGAACCGAAACCGTGGCTGAGTTATTCCCCTTCTTCACTTCACTTTGATCCCTGCAGCTCGGTGAAGCTGCAAGGTTTATTCTCTCTCTCCCGCTACAGGATTTCTCTCCCCTCCCCTCCCCTCCCCTCCCCACTCCTCACCTCGGAGACCCTCTCCGATGCCGAGGGCCAGGCCATCCTTGGTCCACTGGACGATGCCGCTGTAGTTGAAGACCACGCAGGACAACACCACCCGTTCTCCCAGCACCACCGACTGATCTGCAGGCTCCTGGGAGAAGCGAATACACCACACTGCAACAGAGGGGACAGAGAGGGAAATCAATTTTAAGTTCCTTTCATTGTGACCCGGCCGTGAGCTGCCATCTTTTATTGCACTGTATCGAGCTACACAGTCCCTCTCCGGTCTTATCGACTCGGACTTGTCCATATGGTGACTGTTGGGGTGATTTGTTATGTGTCTTTATTGTGTATAGGGTGTTTTTATTGTCCTCTTTTATTATGTGTTTTTATTGTGAGTGTGCTTTAATATAAACTCTGTCTGTGAGTGAAATTTCTCTTACGGGACGGTCAGACTTTGAATTGAATTGCCTCCCTTTATGCACATATGCACTGGCTGAGGGTCACAAGAGAATTTACAGATTTGAGCTGTGATGATAACCATATGACCGTAATACAGTGGTATATGTGATGCCTCCTGCAGGGTTGTGCTCATTGCAGTCATCAACGCAAATTTGCTCAATTTTATCTTTATTTTATAGGTTAAATCTATGTTATTCCATTGTGTAATGCATCTGAGATCAGAGGTACACACGGCAAGTCTGGAGCACTGCCTCTGATTGGTCAATACTCAATCCAGTGGGATAGCCAGTGGGCATTGCTGCTCAGCCTTGCTTCTAATTTTTACCACTGGCCATTTGTGGTATTATCCTCTAAGTTTCTATATTTGTAAAACTTACCTAGATCTGAAAAAAGCAATTTAAAAATCTGTGACATCATGACAATGTAAAGACTATGGGCTGAGCGGGAACTCACGGGTGAGGGCAAGAGTGGAAACACTACTGCCCCTGTTCAGTGGGCTGCATATCCAGGAAGTAAACCCAGAAGCTAGAAAACTTTTTTGGTTTATACATCTGGCGAACAACACTCATTGGACTTAATGGCCGCTATCTTTGCATTCTGTATCTAGTTTATATATTACATCTACGCTAACAACATGCTAACAACAGTGACTGTTTTCAAGATGGAAGTCTCTGGATTACAAAGATTCACATGAATTTTACCAGTCAGGAAATCATTTTTCTGATTATTCCAACACCACATGAATGTACAATAACTGCCTTCACTTTCTCAGCAGTGTACCTTAAGAAGCTGCAGCATTTATTAGCTGACACACTGTGACCTGCAGGGTACTGTACGTTTACTGTTGAACGGACAACTTCCTGCTAAGTTTGGGTACGTTTCTGCTATGCTATGAGCAGCATGCTGCACACACACTCCACACACTGCTGTATCCCTTAAAGGAGTGACGCTATGCTTTTAAAAGTGTATTTCAATAAAGTCCAATAAAATGCAATCATTTGGACAGTTGTGGTAAAACTGCCATCCCGTATGAATGTGCTGCTGTTTCATTGCAATCATAAAAAACAAACTGTCACAGCCCAATTGTAGATTTTATTTTCGAAAATCATCCTAATCATTTCTCTTTTTAACTGGACCCGGGCGAATCCGAGCTCAGTGGCTCAGATTTGCATATTTGTCATTCTTCTGTGCCTTCTGCCTCTGTTTCGTCTCTTTCTTGCCCCCTTTTCAAGTTTTTCCCTGGACTTTACAGAGGCTTATGTGTGCCTCTGCGTGGGTATGTGTGAGTGAAAGTGTGTGTGTGCATGTGCGTGTGCTTGTGTAGCAAGAACATCATTGCCAAGCTGTGATACAGCCTGCTCTTTTTCATCACGCAGTACAAAGGATTTTGCTTACACACACACATTTCCTCCAGCAAAATAAGCCTTTTGGCTATTGCAGTGCCACTAAAATACACGGATATAAAAACTACAAGTGTAGCGCCCGCATACATTAACGCTCTCGCATAAAGAGAAAGTGTCAGGTGAGGAGGCGAGGCACTAACCCGCCGCTGTTTTCAGCCGTTTGCATCATCAGGTAAAATTGTTTCATATTCCAGAGAAAGTCTTGCAAGAAGGCGCGTTAATTAAGGCAGAGAAGGAGAGTGTGGAGCCTTAGATGACACATGCACACGCACGTGCACAAGCACACACACACACAAACACACTGCATCTTACACAAACAGAAGCTCCCGCACACATGCAGCATTGAATCACACCCAATTTATGCACTCATACACACACCTCACTGAGTCATTCACTCACATTCAGTTGCACACACAGCTGAGGATACTCACACACACACATGCACACACACTTCCACAGAGTTGGTGTTTGTCTTCCCGTGGGCTATTCTGTTCTTGGATCATGGTTAAAACAATCCTATTAGCTAATTAAGGCAAAACTGGTTAATAAAGCAGGCCGTGGCTCTGAGGGACACGTCTCAGCGGGATTCAACCACAAAGGTGCAAACAACAGGGAGATTTACTGATTTGTCAGGAGGATTACACGACCTGTCATGTTATTTGTGCAGAAGACCCCTTTAATGAAAGCAGGAATCTTCAGACTTCACAAGAAGCACTTTGATGTTTCATCAACTTTCCTTTTGAATACTGAATCAAGGAGACAACTGCTGTGACTGTGAGCTGATAGCTGTGCTTTCTGTTTGAACTTAAAGGGAAAATCCGCCTTAAAACACATCATTATCGCTCTTGTTTTGTTGCGTTTTTTATGCCCATACATGAAGCAGTTGTTGTGATGTTGAAATATCATCTCTAATACAGAATATAGAGAAGTTTTATGACAGCTCGCTCAACCATTAACAGTATTTATCAGGTTTTGTGTTGACTGAGATTTTACTGTCTTGGCTTCCTGACTTAATATTGAGTATTGGCATGGAAGCTAAGCAATGTACTGCTGTGTACAGGGTCACCAGCAAAATGTATTTTAACCACCTAAAAAAAGGCCCACCTGCACGCTATATTTAGAATATTTTCACTGCTTTACTTTGATGTCAGAAAGTTTTTTCTTACAGGAAACCATCATTATACAAGCCAAATATCGCTCTCTCTCACTAACCAGACTCCATAGGTGACACCAGTAATTTTACCTCACAGACCACACACTTTTTAAAACACTTAAGTCATACAAGAACACAAATTAACTAACCAAACAAAACAACAATGGACCTGCAACTCCTCATGTTCCGCAAGAAAAAAAAATCTCATCTGGGTGAGTGAAAGAGAGCAACACTTGGCTTATAGTGGTGGTTTCCTGTTAGAAAATCCCTGTAAATACTCATTGTACTTTAAACTCTGTTGACTGTTTTAAATCTAATCTCAGGATCTATTTTCTCTCTGAGATATTTTACTGATGCTCTTGCTTGTTTTAAATCCATCATTTGGTTTTTGACACTCAGTCTAATCTTCGATTTAGGGGGGTTTAGAGGTAGATTTAAGATGGGATTTACAGTTATTTGCATGCATTCATTTCCCCCCCTTATTTACCTGTACCTTGTTTCATTTGTAACTGTAAATCATTTTGTAACCCAGCTTTTGAAAAGTTATGTATTAGTTACTTACATTTGGTATCAGCTCACCAAATTAAGGAGCAATGGCTTCTCATTGAAAGCCACCATTTTGTGCTGTTGTTTAAACAGTCAAATACCCAGTCGATGATAGTACAAAGTTGAGTATTCATAGTATATAGTGTAAAGAATATCATAGATCAAAGACAAAGCTGGCAGAAAGGTGAGACTGAGAAAAAAAGGCATAATTACAAATCCCTCTGCTATGTCAGCACCACAGACAGCACCATGAATTTAACAATATACAGCAAAATTTGACTACTGATTTTTCAGAGCCATGGTCACAGCCATAGATTCTAACTTGATTCAAACTTCAGTCAGATAAAGTATCAATGGGTCAGGCAGACGAGACTAAAATATTTAACTACCCGACTCCTCTGACCCTGCACTCTCTCTGTAATGGAGAAGTGGGGTGGCAGGTTAGTAAGGGGGATGCATTTGGTCATTTTGCTAAGAAGAAGAATGTCCCCCTTTATTTCCCCTCAGATCGTCTACTGCAAATACCAATTCCTCTCTATTGCATTGTTTCAAATGAAACACATAACTGCTCCAAAATTACCTTTTAAAGAAAAGAAAATGTTCCTCTAGCCTATTTAAATGGAGCAAGGAGAAATCTTACTTTAAAAGGCTTTATGTAGTCAACCACATTGGTTAAAGTGCTGACCACTTTTGACCTTCAACTCCTGCCCTCCGAAATAACTCTTTAAAACAGTCAAATAGAGAGAAATCCATTGAACAAGACACAATTAAAAAAACATACAAAAAAGCCTTAATAGACCAGAATTCAATGCAGTTGCAAGACATTGATTTCCAATTAATGATACAACTCTTACTTGTCTCCACAAGACACAAAACTGATATAATATACCTAATCAATGGTAGACAAGGCAAGACAGGCAGAGTCTCTACTTATATATACAAAAGGGTCTCTGATGTATATGCAGAATGTCACAGATTTAAGATGAATAAGATAAGAATAAGATCAATCAGGTGATAAATAGGGTCAATTTGCAATAAGAGTACCTAGAATCAGACTGCAGCCGAAGGAGTCGCCCCTGCTGCCCATAGAGAGGAGGCAGGTTTAAGGTACTTCCCCACTGAATTCACTTTTTGGACTTGGAAGCGCTGTCTACTAATTAATATACTGTCTATTATTCCAACATACAACCTGCCACATGAAGACCAAGGAGAATTACACACACACAGGCTCAGAAACAAATATAGGAGGCTCTCCCACTGATTGAAGACAGAGACAGACAGACACATGAGTAGGCTCAGTAACCTAATAGTAATACTGTAATAAGAATACACTATTACACCACCATTACATTTTTCCTCTCACGCACCCCTCAGTGGCAGCTGGTGTACCCCAAGGGGTGCACACACCCCACTTTTGGCAACCCTGAGTAAGACAAACCTGATGATGGTGCAGAAATACACATTTTCTATTTCCTGTCACTTGACAGGTAAAGCGATCGTGACTTTCTCAACCTGGAACTATCTATGTGCAAGTTTCTGTCTTTCGGGAGTGAAAGACAAACAGAGGAGCTGAGACACGGCAGTGAAAATGGAAACTGCGGCTGTCGAAAAGAAGAAGACGAAGAAGAAGGAGCTGCTGGGATGTGATATCCTGCTGACATGAGTGATTTACATGTGGGTCATGTTATGCATGATTTATGCAAAATTAACAGCTATTACGAGCTAGCGCCCTCGTCTTCGTGTATAACTCTGTACAGAACAACGCGTGTCCTCCTGGGACACACTGCGGCGTGTTTGTGTGTGTGTGTGTGAGAGAGAGAGAGAATAAGACAGAAGAGAAATAGTGACAGGAAGACAAAAAGGAGGAGACAGAGAACATTTCTGTTTGTGTGTCGTGATATATGAATGTGCATGGATGTGTGTGTATTTATCTGTGTTTATGTGTGTGTGGGTATATATTAGTGTGTGTGTGTGTGTGTGTGTGCGCGCGCGCATGTGTGTGTGTGTGTGTGGCCTGTCAGCCTGCAGCAGGGACTCAGATCGCGGAGGAGAGAGCTGCACTGACAGAGAACAGAGATGTAATTAACCCTACGGGATACCCACCCTCCCCCTCCTCACCCCCAACACACACACACACACACACACACTGTCTCTTA
>JAJHUR010076470.1:5542-23731 GCA_027495735.1 Lutjanus campechanus | reverse complement strand
ATTTAATTTTTTAATATATCGATCCTTGTCAGCAGGCAATAGCGACTCAAAGTACTCCATGACAACTTGTTAGCGTTGGCAAAACACGTTTAAATTCCGCGTTTTTACAGTACAGCGGACGGGGGGGAAGGATTGTTTTCCCCCACGGGTTTCCCCGCCCCCGGATATGACATCATTGCCGACTGTATACATACCAGATAAAAGTCCAGAGACCACAAACTCATCAAACAGTTCGGGGGCAGAGTCTGACGAAATAGTTAAGAGAGTGAGGGTAGATCAGTCCGAGAGCTGAATATGAGAGCAATGATTGGAAAGTAATAATTGTATTTGTTGAGAATTTCCACCTTATTACTCTGATCTATGAAACGAATCCAGTATAAAGTCATTCCGATAGGTAGCGGCATGCACCTTTAACGTTGGTTTGTAGCCCGCCAGTAAAACAGAAGAAGAAGAAGAAGAAGAAGAAGAAGAAGAAGAAGAAGAAAGAAGAAGAAGAAGGCGGAGGAGGAGGGAAGACGATAGTGTTATAGTAAAGCAACAATGTCTTCAGTTGAGTGTTTGAGAGAGTTTGTCAACGAGCGACTAAGTGCTGCTGCTGAAGAAATATTCAGAGTTTTTAAACAAACTATCGTCGAATACGAGGAAGAGATCGATCGTCAGCGCAGACTGCTGGATATCTGCTGGAAA
This sequence comes from Lutjanus campechanus, assembly GCA_027495735.1. NCBI lineage: Eukaryota > Metazoa > Chordata > Actinopteri > Lutjaniformes > Lutjanidae > Lutjanus > Lutjanus campechanus. The sequence continues at coordinate 23,044 of JAJHUR010076470.1, read as the reverse complement.
CCTGAAATAAAGTTATACAAGATAGGTGTGTAATATTTATTTATTCCTTTAATGAGAATGAATGAGGGTGAGAAGAGGCATCTCTTTTTTCTTTAGCTTTTCTCTCTATAAGAGATAGTCAACATTATCAAGTACTGGAAAATGCCTTGTCACTCAATACCAAATTTTGATACCTGATACGTTTCAACAGTTATTTATATTTTTTAATATAGTCCAGTAGTGTACACATATGTATTCAAATCTGACACACATGTGCATGTTGGACTGAGGATTGCATCAGTTGAGGTGTATAATATCTTGCTTCAGACCATAAAGGAAACAGATCTTTAGTGGCACTTCTGTTGTAACACTAACATTATCATGTTCCTTTTGTTCTCTGTTCCTCCAGACCAGTTTCAGCTACATGTCTGTAAGGAGGAGGAGGAGGTTCTCACTGACCAGCAGCTCTGTAACCAGGAGAGGAACTCCAGTCTGGACCAAGAGGACCCAGAGCCTTCACAGATTAAAGAGGAACAGGAGAAACTCTGCACCAGTCATGCACAAGTTTACACGAGTAAGTACGTTTCACATATATATGAAATATATTGTATGATAATATATATTATCCACCACATATTCCTTCCTCTATGACTACAAAGACTCAAAATTTTCTAAAACTGCAGTTTTTTTCTTTGATCTACAATGCAGAAAATTATTAGGGCCAGGCAAAAGGGGGAAAATGAGAAGAGGCATCTTTTGTTCTCTAGCTTTTCTCTCTATAAGAGATAGTCAACATTATCAAGTACTGGAAAATGCCTTGTCATTCAATACCAAATTTTGATGCCTAATACGTTTTGACAGTTATTTATATTTTTAATATAGTCCAGTAGTGTACACGTATGTATTAAAATCTGATACACATGTGCATGTTGGACTGAGGATTGTGTCTGTGTCTGTTGTGTCTGTATAATATCTTGTTTCAGACCATAAAGGAAACAGATCTTTAGTGGCACTTCTGTTGTAACACTAACTTTATCATGTTCCTTTTGTTCTCTGTTCCTCCAGACCAGTTACAGCTACATGTCTGTAAGGAGGAGGAGGAGGTTCTCACTGACCAGCAGCTCTGTAACCAGGAGAGGAACTCCATTCTGGACCAAGAGGACCCAGACCCTCCACAGATTAAAGAGGAACAGGAGGAACTCTGCACTACTCAGGAGGGAGAGCAGCTTGTACTGAAGCAGGAGACAGATACATTTATGTTGACTCCTACTCATGTGGAAAGTGACCGCAGTGAACCAGAAACAAACTGTGATGACCAGCTGCTGTGTAACAGTCTTCATATAGCTGAGAGCCAGGATCAAAAAGGAGATAATCATGGAGACTCGAGATCAAGCAGAGATGTAGAGCCAAAACCAAAGAAAAGACATCACAAAAGTAGTCACTCAGGAAAAAAGCCTTTCAAATGTGACAAATGCAGAAAAGTTTTTACGCGCAAGACGACATTGTGTAGACACCTGGGAAGGCACATATGTGAGAAGCCACGTTCGTGCCAAACATGTGGGAAAAGTTTCAGATTTCCCTGCGAGTTAAAACGCCACCTGATGAGCCACACAGGTGAGAGGCCGTATTCATGCAGCCACTGTGGAAGAGGATTCATTAAGACATCAGAACTGAACATTCATATAAGAACCCACACAGGTGAGAAGCCGTATTCCTGCAACACCTGTGGTGAAAAATTCTGTAGGAAATCAGAGCTGAACACTCACATAAGAATCCACACTGGTGAGAGGCCACATTCGTGCAAAACATGTGGGAAAGATTTCCGATTTGGCAGCGAGTTGAAAGTTCACATGAGAATCCACACAGGTGAGAGGCCATATCATTGCAACATCTGCGGGAGAACATTCAATTACTCATCAGCTCTGAAGAAACATATGAAAATTCACACAGATGAGAACGCACACAGATGAAAAGCCGTCCCTTTGCAAGGCCTGTGGGGTGGGTTTCAGATGTAGCAGTGCCTTGATAGTGCACATGAGAACCCACACAGGTAAGAAGCTGCATGTTTGTGAGGACTTGGGGAAAAGCTTTTCTCCAACTTAAGCACTGAAAAATCATATGACAGAACACACTGGTGAGACACCGTAACTTTGCAAGATCTGCCGGAAACGATAATTTTGTGCATCTCCTTTGGCAAAGCATATGAGATCTTATACAGGCAAGTAGCCTTGTATTTGCAAAATATGTCAAGATGATTCAGTTCTAGTGTTTCATGGTCAAAATACACAAGAACTCCCAGAAGTGCAGAGCCACATAACACTTGCTGGAAAAGTTTTACCTGAGTCACGTACTTTAAAAAACACTGAGGATCATTACACACAGAAGAAACCATCAGCTGAGACTCCTGTGGAGATGTGTTCAACCACTGAATGAAATACACTTTTGCAATAGCACCATGTCTGTAATTGATTGTAAACAATTTCCCATTGAGAAGAGGTCACAATACCTTAATATAATGAAGTACATTTCAAACAATGTCATTACAATCAACTTGTTTTTTTTCCTTTGATATTACTGTATTACTCATGTTTCTCTTAGCAACAGCATATCTTAAAACAATGATAATCTGTGAAATCTTTGTTGCTACAAATATTTGACCTGTTAAATGAATATTACTGTTATTATTAACGTGTCATATTATCAGTATTATTTACTATATTTGTACATTACCTCAGTTATATGTGTGTTAGCATTAATTTGATATTTTTATGATTTTTGTAATTGGTTGAACTTGATATACCTGCACCTAATACCTCCTATTTGGCACCATAAATGCTGCAGTGTAATGTTGTCATGTAAGGCAGTGAATCTCAGAGACTGGGTCATGAACTGCAGGTGGGTCACCAGACATTTGATTTGAGTCACCAAATATATAAAAAACTATGAGAGAAATTCTGCAAATTGGAGATTTTTGCCGCCTGTTAATGCAGTCTAAATGCATTTATTTTGTTTCATTTATCAAAGAGGCTAAAAAAAATATCTAAATATTGTTTTTTCTAATGGGAGGAAATAAAGACAATGAGATGGCCTGTTAACTCATATGTTTTCAATCACAGGCATCAAACTGATGCAGAAGTGGCAGTATACTTTTGTTGTGGGTTTGTAGCGGAAATCTTTTCTGGACTGCCTACAAAGAGTCAAAAAACAAGACTTGCAAGGTCGCATGCATCAGTTTAATTCTCTATAGAGAGGAGACACAATACAGAACCGCACGGCAGAAAGCAGTTTGGAGTTGTGCTTCCCGATTGAGGTTCTCATCCTGCTTTTATGCTCTACATGTCTCTGGCTGTTGGTTGAACTCTACAAAAGTTATTTAACAGATGTAATGACAGAAAACAACAGTTGGTACAATAAAACACAGTGGTGACCCATCTCAGGAGTTTTTACAGCCTCCTGCTATTTGCTGATCTACCCAGGGAGTCAGGATCTGCCGGGCGGCAACAGCTGACCCACCAGGTCATCCTGTGGTCAATGAAGCAGTAAAACAACTAAGACTACAGACTAACTACATCAACTTATAAGTATAAAGTCTACAAACCATGCAAAATTCCATTACAGGTTTCAAAAAGTTTGTCTCCAGAGTGACTGAGATGCAACAGAAAGTACTAGCTTTATATCCTCATAAGTGTCAATGTTCTCTACAGACTTTTGTATTTCATCTGGCAGAAGGTCTGGAGTGTCCCAATTTACATGGTACTGAACATATTTAATATTTGTCCACATTTACATTTATACATATAGACCACACACGTCAGAATATATTAATTTAAGACACTGTTGACTATAAATGAAGTTTGGATCTATTGCTGTTAGGGAATTTTCCATTCTATAGTAGGCGTGCTAAGACCTTCGAGGCCTCTAACCTTTAACAGATATACTGTCTCTCCTCTAGAACAGTGGATGCAGCTGTCTTCTCCTTTCAGATAAACAAGTGAACAACCTGATAGTGTTGCTATGGCAGCTAAGGTCGAAGAGGTGTTTGTCTCGTCTCTCTGACCGGAGAAGACGTAAACTGTAATCTGTTTTGGATAACACTGACCTTGAGCTGTGGAGCCAGAGGTGTTGAACTATGTTCTCAGACCTTGTGTATTCATAATTCCTGTGTTTGCATATTCAGACCAATAAGCTAACTCAATGTGTTCGGTCTGACCTTATTTGGGCATAGGTTCATCATGACCTTATCTGTGAATGCAGACAGAAACAGAAACACCAGAATTGAAGGGAACATCAATGCCAACTGTGTACTGGTTATTCCTTCATTCTCCTTGGCCAAGAATTATTAAACCAGTTTAAGTGTAAGACATATTGGACTCCTGAGTACTTCTTCCAAATCCAAGATGGCGCCATGGACGGCTGCTTCGGTGTGTTGGTGCGCACTGTTTTGTCTTGTTTTGCATGTAAACTTTGTTTTCTGCTGCAATGCCCGGAGCTCTTTCACCAGAGAAGAGCTCATGAACATCAGGGCAACAACCTCAGCGGATTTATTTCCGACATTTCTCTGCTCATCAGTGGAATTATTGGACATTCTGGTCAAAGGTGCGCTCACCTTTGTTGATGTAGTTAAACGCTGGAGGAGGGGGAGACGTGCTGGAGTGCTTGTGCGTCTCCGCAGGTGCGGACACCGTACCCCACTACCAGGAATATTTCTCTCCAGCGTGCGTTCACTGTGCAACAAACTAGATGAACTTCAGCTACTATTGGGGAAAAACCTTTTCTTCATCGTCCGTTTTGTGCTTCACGGAGACGTGGCTGTGTGGAACGATACCGGACTCTGGGCTGCAGCTGGCAGGCTTCCAACTCTTCAGAGCGGATCGCGACACAGAACTTTCAGGCAAAGCGAAAGGTGGGGGAATCTGTTTTTATATCAACAGTGGTTGGTGCACTGACGTGACAGTGATCCTACAACACTGTTCTCCTCTCCTGGAATCATTTTTCATTCACTGCAAACCCTTCTACTCCCCCCGCGAGTTTGCTTCATTCATTCTGGTCGGTGTTTACATTCCACCGCAGGCCAACGCGCAGGAGGCGCAGCGCGCGCTCCCGACCAGATATTGTGCGCGGAGCGGACATACCCGGACTCCTTAGTTATTGTCCTCGGGGACTTTAACAAAGGCAAACTCAACCACGAACTCCCCAAATATAAACAGTTCATTAAATGCCCGACCAGAGAGGGGAATATTTTGGATCACTGTTACACCACAGTCAGCGGTGCTTATCATGCCGTCCCCCGCGCTGCACTGGGACACTCCGACCACGCCATGGTCCATCTGATTCCTTCATACAGATAGAAATTAAAGCTCTGTAAACCTGTTGTGAGGACATCAAAGAAGTGGACCAGTGAGGCCGTGGAGGATCTTCAGGCATGTTTGGACTGTACTGACTGGGATGTTTTCAGGTCTGCTACCCCCACTCCATGAATGACCTGCGCTTGGCCAACGAACTGAATGAGTTCTACTGTCGCTTTGAAAGACAATGGGACAGACCTGACACCATCCCCCGCGACACCCTTCACCAGCTCCAGCCCAGGGGTACAACTTGGTGCTTAATACTCTAAAGACAGATGGTTGTGGACTTCAGGAAGAGCCCAGCCCCACCCACCCCCATCACCCTGTGTGACTCCCCAGTGGACATTGTGGAGTAATTCCGCTTCCTGGGCACCATCATCACCCAGGACCTGAAGTGGGAGCTAAACATCAGCTCCCTCATCAAAAAAGCCCAGCAGAGGATGTTCTTCCTGCGGCAGTTGAAGAAATTCAACCTGCCAAAGACAATGATGGTGCACTTCTACACTGCCATCATCGAGTCCATCCTCACCTCCTCCATCATCACCTGGTACGCTTCTGCTACTGCCATCATCGAGTCCATCCTCACCTCCTCCATCATCACCTGGTACGCCGCTGGTGATCGGCTGCAACCTGCCATCCCTGCAGGACCTGTACACCTCCAGGACCCTGAGGCGTGCAGGTAAGATTGTAGCCGACCCCTCTCATCCTGGACACAAACTGTTTGAGACACTCCCCTCCGGCCGGAGGCTGCGATCCATCAGGACCAAATCCTCACGCCACAAAAACAGTTTCTTTACCTCTGCGACTGCCCTCATCAACGTTGCCCATGACCCCCCACTGACACTGCCCCCCCATCCACCCCTCTGACTTATACGTTACATTAATGTAATTTTTGCACATGGCAATACCTGTTCTTCTGCACATTGCAATATTTTTTCTTTTATATTGTACACTTCAGTCACTTTGGTTTTTTATTTTCTCTTGTGTTTTTTATTATACATGCTCTTTTATATTTTTAGAAAAATCTATTTATGCTGTTCACCAACAGCACTTGCCTTACTTATTTTTTAATGTAAATTTTGGTATCATGTTTGTATGCACCAGCGTGCCATAACAAATTCCTGGTAGGCGAAAACCTACTTTGCAATAAAACCGTTTCTGATTCTGATTCTGATCCGGATGCATGGGCAAGGGGGATAAAATCCACAACAATTGCTCTGTGCAGATTTTGAGTTGTGCTTTGTCCACTTTGACTCCATCACGTTTCCATAAACCAGCCTGAACTAAGAATTGACTTGTTGCCTGATTAATTTCAACTTCCTCAGACCCCCTGCTTACGAGATCTTCCTTTCTGCAACAGACTTCACACGATTATGGGATAGAAATACACAGTGTATCCTCAGTTAACCTTGTTTATCCAGTATTACGCCATGTATGAGTGTCCTTATATGACCTGTAATGTGCCTTTGCCTGGACGAGGGTTTAAAAAATGTGCATGTGACTTCTCAGCCTGTCATATACGTGTGGAAAATTGTAAGGAGTTGAGGCAGGTGGTGGATAATGAGATGTGACATTCAAAGGATAGGGTAAAAGATAAACGAGTTGCTGAGTTTTGGAGATATAGTTTGAATATAAATTCTTTCTAATATAATGGGACTATGGCACTCCGCTTGTGCTGCTCAAAATGCCAACAAAATACATTTGAAAAATTCAACACCTGTGTCTTTTTCCAGAAAGGTAAGGTAAGGAACTATTCTTTTTTTTCCAGCAGAAAGAAAGTATTTTTGGTAGATTCTACGTTAAAAACAAAGTGGTTCCTACATGAACCTTCTCACAACAAGGTCTGTTGAGTAACTGGGTCATGATTTCTGGAAAGAGAAATTGCAGTTGAGCTCTTCAAATGTACTTTTTTGCATCTTGAGCACCACAAGCCAAGTGCCATTTAGTCCCATTATACTGGAGACAGAACACATCTCTACGGCTGATAGCTCTAAAACTCTGTTACTCACTTAAATACAAATCTAGATGCCAGAGTATAAAATTTTTTGGGGATGAACTGTCCCTCTAAGCCAAGGAAATGTCATAAATAAGTAAAGATGCATGAGAGTTGAGTGAAATCATGTGCGTCCTGCACATGTACGTATAACTAACCACCTGAGACCGAAAAGAATCTCTGGACACCTGAATGTGTGACAGGTGCACCAGAGGAATACAGAACTCAAAGACAATGAGAGAAACTCCTGCACACTGTCTCCCTTTCTGTTGACACATTTATTAAATGTTGACATTTCAGTCTAAATGATCTTCATCAGATATACGCTCCTCTTTTGCTGAAGAAATATTCAGTTTTTATTTTAAAAAACATTGTCAGTGCAGACTGTAGGATATTGTGACACAGGATATGTATGAAAAACTTAATCATTTTAATAACACAAAACAGGAATTGCATTCTACCACTGCATATAGGCTTGTTCAGTTGGAGGCAGCACCACTGTAGACTCAAATGTGATTTAATCTGGACCTTATTATTTATCAAGCAAAAACTCCCCAAATTTGGTCACATTAAGGGAGGAAGTGCATTAAAAAAACTCATAAAGGCACATTCACATGTAAGAGGAATTCTTATATATTAATATAAAATGGAGGTGTCAGACGCTCTAAAATAAAAAATCTGACTTTTTTGCAATGTAGTGTAAGAGCCTTCTTGTACTGGAGGTACATAGGGTTTAAGTCCTTTTTAAACTTTAAACAAAAGTGATTCTGAGATTCTTTATAAAGAGACATTTGGTGAACCAACAACAGAGATAACAGCATTATTTTAACAGCCACTACTTTCACTGTGAAACTAACATTTTTCCATTTGAGAAATTACAACTGTTTTAAAGAGATACTGTTGCTAAAATACAAGTCATACAGTCACGTGAAAGGAAACTTTACATATTTCACATTCAGTTACAGAGATGCACCAGTTGAAAAAGTTAAACACCTCTCTATGGCAGTTTAGACTTAATGGTTTCTCTTGTGTACATAGATCCACTAGAAATGAGTCATCTTGCACATAATTTGCAAATACAACGCTACTTGCCTGTATGTGATCTTAAATCACATCAAAAAACACAAAGTATCTACAGAAGATGACTTCTAACTACTGTGATCTCTTCTCATGTGGACCAACAAAGAACTGTGACGTCTGAAATTTCTTCCACACGTTTCACAAAGGTACGGCTTCTTACCTGTGTGGGCTTTTCTCATGTGGGCTGTCAAGTTAGCACTCTGTCTGAAAGTGCTCCCACATGTTTTGCAAGTAAATGGCTTCTCGCCTGTGTGAATTCTTATATGAGTGTTCAGTGCTGACGACTGACTGAAGCTTTTCCCACAGGTGTTGCAAGAGTATGGCTTCTCACCTGTGTGTGTTCTCATGTGAATAGTCAGTTTTGACTCAGACACACAATCTTGTCCACAAATATCACATCTGAAAGTCTTTTTACGTTTGTGAGTGTTACGGTGAATCTTTGACATGTTAGGGTTGGACACACTGTTACTGTGACCTCTGATTCTGCAGTGTCTTTTCTTTGGTTTTGGCTCTGTGTTTCTTGTTGATGCTGACTCTCCATACTCATCCTCTTTCTCATCTTGGCTCTCACCTACATTGTTCTCATAGAGGAGCTGGTGGTCACTTTCCGGTTCTGATACTGCAGAATTTTCATGGTCAGATCCAACTTTTACACAAATGATGCACATGCTAGGTGGAAGCTCTGTCTCTGCAGCACTCTGGCTTTTGTCAGGACTAAAATATAGAGTCTCATCTACACTATGGTCACCTTCCTCATGGGTAGGATACAACATAAAGGTATCAGTCTCCTGCTTCAGTACAAGCTGCTCTCCCTCCTGATTGGTGCAGAGTTCCTCCTGTTCCTCTTTAATCTGTGGAGGCTCTGGGTCCTCTTGGCCCAGACTGGAGTTCCTCTCCTGGTTACAGAGCTGCTGGTCAGCGAGAACCTCCTCCTCCTCCTTACAGACATGTTGCTGTGGGAGCTCTGGAGGAGCAGAAAACAAAAGTAATACTACTACTGTGATGGTAAAGAAAAACATGCAGACATCATTAAACCACAACAATGAAATACTGGGCTGTAAATATTTTAGGAACCTGTGTTTTTTGGGGCCTTCTGCAGTCAACTCAGTGGATAAATTGAAAATGTTTAAAAAAGTCTATAGTGTGGTCATGTGATATTTAATGATTTAATTCCAATAGTGCTATAACTATAGACTAACCTTCTATTTTTTTTTTTTTAAGATTAGATTTTTTCGTGTTAATCCCAGATTGTTACAGGAATTTTTTTAGCACTTGACAGCGAAACTGGAACCTCTTATACTCCTAATTAAGGATGCACTATAAATTATCAACCAAAATGTGCCAATCAAAACTATGTCTATACCAGTGTTACTGTACATTAGCCAGTAACTACTGACTATAATAATATCTGATTTGACAGGTTATATCAAAGAATTTAATTTGAATTTTTGGGCAAAAGTCTCTGTAAAAGCTTATTTTATGTTTAAAAAAAAACTATTTTATGTGAAAAAAAACAAAACAAAACAAAAAAAACTACATTTGAATATTTGAAAAGTCAGGACTGTTCTTTGTTTTTGATGCACTACTGATTTGGTTCGGTCGGAGCTAAACTCTTCATACAACATAACATCTATTTGTAGGACTTTCTACAACCGATAAAGCACAAAAGACCATTGAAAAAACAAAACAAAACGTTTTTCTAACCGGCGATTCCAAACTTATAAATGGTCTGGTATTTAAACAATTGGGATGTCATATCAATTGAATCCCTCTGTATTGTGTTACTAATAATCATTTTAAAAAATCTAATTTTACACACCTGTCCTGTGTAACTTCATTTCAGGTATCCAGCAGATATCCCAGTCTGCGCTGACGAGCGATCCTGGAACCCGACGACAGTTTTTATCAAAACTCTTAATACTTCTTCAGTGAGTTAGTCATTCGCCAGTTGACAAACTCTCTTAAACACATACATTACCAGTTAATTACAGACCAGCGACCTGAACATCGCCCTGCAGCCCAGCCTATTCAGTGCAGACATTAGTGTAACTTCCGCTTGGTGTGACGCTGTTTACGTCCCGACAGTGAACTGCGGGAGCTTTCGTTCCGCTTTCAACTGATGGCATTTTATTAATTTGGTTGATATTTTGATTTGACTAAAATTGGATTGGGATTAAAACCACTGCAACCTATTGTTTTTGACAGTATATGTTATGTATGTATATATACACACAATATATGAAATGCTTTCAATACTAATTTTTCTTAGTATTGATACTCTGGTACAAGCTACACTTTGTCACTCTCTTTTCTCTTCAACAGCAAGTTCACACACTCACACTACTGCAGTGCCCATATAGTCCCGCCTTCCTTCCCTTGCTCACAGATCTGTCCTCTTGTTACTCATTTTATTTGCACCATTTGAATATCCGTTGTCATGTTTTAGTTTTGTTACATTTATCTTGAAAATGAAAATCTAAAATGTTATGCCCTCAATGTTGAGTCAATTTTACTCATGGTATCAAACATGTTTATTTTTCAAGGTATTGTATTGAGATTATAGATTCCAGTTTCATGACAACACTGACTAGAAATGAATCGTTCTGCTAAATTGCAACACAAAGTATCTATTCCCACAGTTGCGGCAGTGATATGGCTTCCATCTACTGTGGTCTCTTCTCATGTGGACCAACAAAGAACTAGACATCTGTAATCTCTTTTTCCTCATGTTTTGCAAAGGTATTGTCACTAACCTGTGTGCATTCTCACTTGAAATTTCAATTTGGACAGATCAGCAAATATTATTCCACGTCTTGCAAAAGTATGGCTTCTCACCTGTGTGGGCACGTCTAATGTGGACTGCCAAGTTACGATTCTGTCTATAAACTCTCCCACATGTTGTGCAAGTATAAGGCTTTTCACCTGTGTGGATTCTTGTGAGTGTTCAATGCTGATATCATAGAGAATCTTTTCCCACTGTTGTTGCAATGATATGGCTTCATACCTGTGTGCGTTCTCATATGTCATTTAACTTAATAAATAATAAAGGATCTTTTCCCACAGGTCTTACAAAGGTATGGTTTCTCACCTGTGTGGGCTCTTCGTACGTGGATTGTCAAGGTGGCATTGTGTCTGAAAGCTCTGCCCGTTTTACAAGTAAATGGCATCTCACCTGTGTGGAGGCTCTGGGTCCTCAGGGCAGACTGTTGTTCCTCTCCTGGTTACAGAGCTGCTGATGAGAGAGAACATCTGTGGGAGCTCCAGTGGAACAAAAGGATGATGATACTACTATGATAGTAAGGACTGTAAAGGTAAAAGGACACAATGATGGTAAAGATAAACATTCAGACATCATTACTGAACCACAACAGTAAACACAATTGAGCTAAATATTTTGGGAAACCGAAGGCTGTCTGCAGACAATTCACTGGATTGATTTTGTGAGGGAAAAAAGCAGGCATTACTATCTATGAATGGAGTTGTGGGTTCACAAAAATTTGATGTTAGCTCAGGATGATAAAAATGAGCCAAATCATAAATAAATAATTTCAAAGACTATCATCATGGGAAAACACAAGGTAATCTGGAGTCCATAAGATGCAGATACAGTCACACAAATGCTGATGTTGTCTGGAGTCCACAAGATGCAGATGTCCAAGACAGAGGAGACTCTGAATTTGCAAGACATAGAAGATATTGAATGTAGAGAGCATTTGTATTAAATGAATGGACAGTAAATAACAACTGTATATTATAGAAGGGGTTGCTAGCAAACAACTACAACAAACCTCTGTTAACAAAACCCCTAATCCCTTGGGGTTGTGTATCGGCAAGAATCTAGCAATCGATATGTATCGCAGCAAAAAGGGGGCACATTTTAATTGCTAAAGCTCAATTAGCCAACACAATCTTTGCAAGAGACCTTTCTGTAGGTCACAAAGGTCCCCTTCCCTTCAATGTAGTAGAGCAGAACTATGTGTAACATACAATGAAAGAATACAAAGAACAAATACCTTAAAATCAGATTTTTTTTTATTTAAAGTGTTCAAGATTTCATATCTGTATGGAATTTACATGCAATCATGGTCCTTTCAGGACAATCAATGTATATAAGTACAGTACTTGAATAAATGCATTAATATTTTATTTTCATGTCTGGTCATTTTCATGATCCAGCCATCATGGGATTATTCAGACACACTAACTACAAACAAAACATTCTGGTGTGTTAATCCATCGTCATCGAATAGCACAATACATCAGCATCACCCAGGTATAGACATAAACATCAACACCATTCCAACATAAATATAGTAAAATGTAGCATGTAGTACTGTAAATGTAGCATATATGCTTGTTCAGTGTGCTGCAGCTTCACTGATCAAACAACCAAATGGTATCAAATGGTAATTAAATCTACCATCCAGCTGATGAGCTGCAACATTAAAACTCTTGCATGTTATATTTTAACACTCTGAAAAAAAAAAAAAACTCATCTTCACTATGAATACTTTTACTTTTGATGTCAGTCACAACCATCTGCAACCTTGATGAACAGAACTGCTTACAGCTTTAGACTTGTGTGAATAGTCTCATGTTTTCACTTTACAACGCTTTACTGTTAGAATACATATATAAGATCAAAAAAGAGCATTTCGTTGTCCATATTCCTATGGGCACTGATCACTGTATTGATTACTACTGCTCAGGTTGATTCATTGACAGCACCATGTAGTGCATCATCTATAGTTTGTATTTGTGTGTTGCCTCTGAAAACTGAACCACCAAAACATATATCAAGTTATCAAGTTGATCAAATCACAAAATATATAAAATAGAGACTATAGAAATGGACAACACGAGAGCTCCCTAAAAGTGAAGCCAAAGTATCTCGATTGCCCCCCTGGTGGCAGGCTGCAGTATAAGTCATAAATCCTGCCTCCCCAATGTTAATAGATAGGACATGAATGAAACTAAAACATCAAAATACAAGTTAGAATAAATTTTTCTCAAAGATGGTTTCTGACAATTTAAGGTAGTTCTTACGACTACCGTATGTTCAAGTGTTCATTTTTCTGATCAGTTTAGTTTTAATTTGTTATTTGAGGTTATAAAAAGGGGGTTTCATGCAATGATTGACAGCTGAGCTCCGTTCACAACTGAGTCAGCCTGTTGTGTGGGCAGGAACTCGAACGTCTGGCTCCAACGCTAGTCGTTACTGCACAGACTCTGGCTCCAAATGACGTCACCAGTGCAGGGCGGCAACACTCGAATCTGGGATATTTTGGCTTCAATTTTAAACAGTGGGAGAAGTGGAGCGATATATCAATGATATAAAAATATAAAATCAAACGACATGTTTCAGAAACAAAAGAACAGAACAGCATAGTTGGCAGGATGACAACACAAGTGACCCAAGGCCGCCAGAGAGGGTTTATCTGCTTCAAAATCAGAGTTTACAGTCCACTCATATAAGTGCAGTAGCATATAAAATAAGTGAAACATTATTTATTTAACATGTCAAATGTCTGTAGGGACTTTGTACTCACTGTTGAACACAAGAGTTTTCAAAAGTCTGGGAGATCTCGACTATTTCAGAGAAATACTGGTCTCTTTCCTCTTCTCAATGGGAAAGTGTACATTCAGTTACAGAGATGCTTTCCAAAAAGTGTATTTCGGTATTCAGTATTTAGTGGGTGGACACGTCTCCACAGGAGTTTCAGCTTGATGGTTTCTCCTGTGCATATTAATCCTCAGGTGTGCACCACCAGTGCAACAATTATGTGGCCCCTCACTTCTGAGAGTTCGTTTGACAATGAACCACTCAATCTCCAACATAGTTTGCATATACAAATACAACGCTTTCCTTAAATGCCAAATAAGAAATGTCAAAGTATCGTTTTCCACAGGTGTTGCAATGTTATGACTTCTCCCCAGAATGGGCACCTCTAATGTGGACTGCCAAGTGACCGCTCTGTCTGAAAGCTTTCCCACATGTTGTGCAGGTATACGGTTTTTCACCTGTGTGGACTCTTTTGTGAGTGTTCAATGCCGACATCCAACAGAATGTTTTCCCGCACGTTTTGCAAAGGTAAGGCTTCTCACCTGTGTGGATCCTCATGTGGTTTTTCAGTTTTGACATTACAGTGAATGTTTTCCCACAGGTCTTGCAAAGGTACGGCTTCTCACCTGTGTGGGTTCTCATGTGAACTTTCAAGGCATTACTAAATCTGAAATCTTTTCCACATGTTTTGCAAGTATATGGCTTCTCACCTGTGTGGGCTGTCATATGCTCTTTCAAATTTGAGATTTTATTGAATCTTTTTCCACAGGTCTTGCAAACATATGGCTTCTCGCCAGTGTGGGCAATTCTAATATGGATTGTCAAATGACCATGCTGTCTGAAAGCTTTCCCACATGTTGTGCAGGTATAGGGCTTCTCATCTGTGTGAATTCTTATATGAGCATTCAATACTGATATTGCACTGAACCTTTTTCCACAGGTGTTGCAAAGGTACGGCCTCTTACCTGTGTGCACTCTTGTGTGGACTTTCAAGTCACAGCTAAATCTGAAATTTTTTCCACATGTTTTGCAAGTATATGGCTTCTCACCTGTGTGGATTCTCATATGCCTTTTCAATGTTGAAATGTCACCAAATCTTTTTCCGCATGTCTTGCAAAGGTAGGGCCTCTCACCTGTGTGGGTCCTCAAATGAATGTTTAATGCTGATGTCTGATTGAATCTTTTCCCACACGTGTAGCAAGAATATAGTTTCTCACCTGTGTGGCTTTTCAGGTGTCGCTGCAATGTTGTCTTATGCTTAAAATCTTTTCCACAAGTGTCACATTTGAAAGAATTTTTGCTTGTGTGAGTATTATGATGAATCGCTGAGAGGTTAGGGTTTGATTCGTTGCTACAGTGACTTCTGCTTTTGTGATATTGATTCTGCGGGTTTGGCTCTGTGCTTCTAGTTGATCCTGAGTCTCCATGCTTGTCTGTTTTCTGAGTTTGGCTCTCACCTACATAGGAGCTGTGAAAGAGGAGCTGTCGGTCATTTTCTGGTTCTGATACTTCATAATTTTCATAGTCAGATTCATCTTTTAGCCAACTGATATACATGCTAGCTGGAAGCTCTGTCTCTGGTGCACTCTGACTTTTGTCAGGATTAAAATAAAGAGTCTCATCTCCACCGTGGCCATGCTCTTCATGAGAAGGAGTCAACATAAAGGTATCAGTCTCCTGCTTCACTACAAGCTGTACTACCTCCTGACTGGTGCTGAGTTCCTCCTGTTCCTCTTTAATCTGTGGAGGCTCTGGGTCCTCTTGGTCCAGATTGGAGCCCTTCTTCTGGTTACAGAGCTGCTGGTCAGCAAGAGCCTCCTCGTCCGTAGAGACATGTTGTTGTGGGAGCTCTGGAGGGACAGAGAACAAAAGGTTGAAGATACAACTGTGATGGTAAAGAAAAACATGCAGACATGCTAGCAAATTGTTATCAGAATATACCTCCAATTCCAAAAAGTTTTTACGTTGTGTAATAAAAACACAATGAAATTATTTACCAATCCTTTTTGACTTATATGAAATTGAATACAATAAAAAGTACTTTATTGTTTTTGTAAATATACACTCATTCTGAATTTGCAACATGTTCCAAAAAACCTTTGGTATATGACTTCAGTTGCTCAACAGTCGTTATTGTATTTTTTGCTTCGTAGAGCACCATGCATTTTCAATGGGACACAGGTCTGGACTGCAGGCAGGCCAGTTTAGAACCTGTACTCGTATACTACAAAGCCACGCTGTTGTAACACATGCAGGATGTGTCTTGACATTGTCTTGCTGAGATAAGCAGGAATGTCCAAGAAAAAGACGTCCTCTGGATGGCAGCATATGTTGGTCCAAAACTTGCATGTACCCTCCAGCGACAATGGGGCCTTCACAGATATAAAAGTTACCCATGATGCCATGGCACTAACACACACCAATACCATCAGTGTGCATGCCACGACAAACTGTGTTTACAGACAGCGGCTTTCAGAATTGTTACAGAGCCCAGTAAAATCATAATAAAATCCTTTACACAATCATGTGGTGTTTTTAGTGCAGTGTCACCTGAGGGGTCAAAGGTCACAGGCATTCAATGTTGGTTTTCAGCCTTGCTCCTTACATGCAGACATTTCCCGAGTTTCTCTTGATCTTTTAATTATATTATGGATTGAAAATGGTGATAATACCTTGAAATTGCGTGTTGAGAAACATTCTTAAACTGTTGGACTATTTGCCCACGCAGTAGTTCACAAAGTGGTGAACCTGACGCCATTCATGTTGGTGAACAACTGAGCCTTTCATACCCATTCACTATACTGCCTGTGTTATCGGTTCACCTGTTAACCTGTAAAATGTTCAAAGCAGGTGTTTTTTGAGCATTTCACAACTTTTCCATTCTACTGTTACCCCTGTCTCAACATTTTTGAAACATGTTGCAGGCCTCAAATTCAGAATGGGTGTATATGGTACCAGAAGTAAACTTTTACATGTAATCTTTAGGCGACTTTTGACCATCTTTGGGCAATTGGGAGGAACCTGTGCAGTTCTTGGCTGCTCCAACAGCAGTGGCAAACTTCAACTGTGGAACAAAATGGGTTGCAAAAGTAGAGTGCCCCTGTTTGAGACCATGCACTCTACATACATTCCCTGGGCATTCACCAGAAGTGGATCAAGAATATGAACAGGAAGGACTGTTAACCTGGAAATCTTGACTACCTGAATACTTGAATATAAAGCTGCTTATGTCTGGGTTGTGGGCAAAACAGAACATATGAACACATCATCTTGCGCTTTAAGAAACAGTGATCAACATTCACCATTTTCTGACATTTATAGGTCAAACAATCATTAATTAATTAATCAAAAAAAGGGTTTAAAAAATAAAAACCAGACTATGAAAATAATCATTAGTTACAGCCCTACTTGCATACCTAGAGAAAATATTAATTCTTTCCCCCCCACACATACTACACAGTAGTTCATCACTTACATGAGATGGAGGTGGTCTCTGCCCCCCCCCCCCCCCCCCCCCCCCCCCCCCCCCCCCCCCCCCCCTC
>JAJHUR010076467.1:0-10321 GCA_027495735.1 Lutjanus campechanus | reverse complement strand
AGAAACTGACAAATTCATTTACCTCACCTTGCGCTGACAATTCTCATTCTTCACATATTTAAAAAATTGACTTTATAGTAAAAGATCATTCAGGTTTTTGCGGGGCTTAGGATAGATTTTTTTTCTGCTGCTGCGTAATTTGACACTTGACAAAGTGCTGCGGGTTTCATGGATGAATGAGTGTATCTATCAGGTCTGCTCGCAGGGCTTTCATCTAACTGTATCGTCCGGTGTGCTGTATTTCCACCTCAGCTGGACCTTTTTCCACAGTGGATATTTACAGGTCAATGACATGCTTAAGGTTTTAGAGGACAAGGGCACAGACCTTTTAACTCCAAAAATATCAGACAGTAAACAGTGCTGATCCATGCCAGACCACCAATATTTTGATGTAACCCCCTTTGTAATCACCACCGTTTTGATTTTTTCATAGTAATTGTAATGGATTACAATAGCATTATTTTGTATTTTTATTACATGTAACTAGTAGTGTTTTCAAAACTATCAATATATTGATACTGAATATTTGAAATGCTTTCAGTCCAGTTTTTCTCTCGCTCTTCTTCTTCTTCTTCTCTCTGACAGCAAGTTGACATGAACTCCTCTCATTTGCTCCAGTATAAAGTCCGTTGCCATGCCATAGCCTTGTTATCTTTTCAAAAAAAAAATTCAAAATTTTATGTACTCAATATTTTTCAAGGTATTTGTATTTAAATTAGAAATTCCAGTATTAAGACACTAGTAACTAGTTACATGCAAGCAGTTACTCTCTAGCGCTTATAATATACTGTATACATTTGTATGATATTTTGTCATCATTAGCACATGAGTTCTTGAGTTATGGCCACAATCCTATTTTTAGCGGTTACACTGATCTTTGACCACCAAAATCTAATTAATTCACACTTGAGCCCAAGTGGACGTTCGCTCCAAGCTTCTCAAGGTGTTCTTGGGATATTAAGTTCCCAAGAATGAGAAGGACATGAGGTTACACTGACCTTTGACCTTTAACCACCAAATTCTAATAATTTTATCCTGGTGTCCAAGTGATCATATGTGCCAAGGTTGAAGAAAGTCCCTCAAGGCCTTTTTGAGATATTGCATCCGCAGGTGGGTAGTAGGTGAGATCAGCTGCACACAAGCTTTAAGTCCATTGGTCACTCACACACAGAGCAATGTTTGCACACACACACATGCGCAGACACAAGCGATTGCATGATTTACACTTGGTGGAGATGAAAATCAGAATATATGCTTGAGAAAATCAAGGCAGCGTAATTAGAGATTGACAGTTTTGCAGCTATGGTAAAGACAATGAATTTGTGGTGGTAGCATTTTAGCAAACTATACATCACATCACTGAGAATATAAGGAGTGATGTTTTTTTAATTTCATGTTTGTGAGAGAGGCATGCAGAGGGGGAAAAAAATATTTTTATGCCTTTGGATGCACTTGGGAAGGGTCATTAATCGAAGAAGCGCTGCGGTTCTTTTTTTTTTCTCCCCTACTCTTTTAGGAGAGGGCAGGATAATGCGCTGATGATAAATTGAGTTTATGCGGAACTGCTAAACTCCATCTCTGGTGGTAAATCTCTCCCTCTTTCTTGCTAACTTCTCTCATCACGGAGAGTTCAAGTCGGGGCACCTTTGTGGCCCTGTTGACATTTGAAACAAATCAGCTTTGACAGGTCAGGATCCCTTTAGAATCACTGCCCCACAAAGAGGTCAATCACTGGATGAATGATTTATCTCGGGGAGGATAGAGTGTTCCTTTCCAGCTGAAACAAGATGTATGCTAAAAAATCATCTCTGAGAAAGAGAGTTAAAATATGCTCTGCACAGCCTGACTTGGGCAACAATGTGTTTTGAGCGTGCTTACAGCATTGTTAACGTTCAAGACGACTGTATTGTAGGAGTGTGAAGGTCACCTTTCTTTCTCACTTGAATGACTTTGAACATAAATCTCCAGTAATAAGGGAGCAGAGGTCTATCTCAGTGCACATTCAAGCCCATGTTGTCTGGAGCTTGTGATTCTCCCACAGGCTATACAGTACACCATGCTGCCAAGCTCTTTTAAATGTGCCAAAATGCACTCTGCCTTGAGGTGCACCGTGTCCAAAACCACGAAGCCTCATCCAGCCAATGATGTAAGTCTCCCTTAAGAGCAATGTGTGCAAACTGGATTTGTTCTGACCTGCTCCAGTAGTCTGGCAAATCTCTCCATGGCAGACCTGTTGATGAAATGATTGTGCATGTGCATAATGCATGTGCCTATTAAGCAAAGTGCGATAATATATCTTTTTTTTTTTAGTCAATTAAGTTCTGTTTATTTCTCCAATGGACGCAGAATCCTCTCCAGGGCGAGATGATCTCTTTTGCAGTCAGAACACCCTCAGCTTTCAGCAGTTATTGAGGTCATGTCCTATTACCATCTGTCTTTAGCTGCATCAGGAGTAATCCTTGAGTTCACTCCCCTAACCTTATTAAAGAGATCAAGTGCAGCAAGCAACCGCTGCAATTTACATTTGCTTGGACCAACTGCTAATTTCGTCATATGGGTGTAGTGACATAATGGCAATCTTGCTTTCCAGTCCATCTGCCATTGCTATACCGCCTTACTTTCATGACTGAAAGAAAGCACATTAATATCTCAGTTAGGAATAGTTGAGCTTAAATACGTAAACCAAGCAATTTATAGGTTAAATTAAGGGTGGTGGATAGAAAGTTGCAGGGGAGTTCACAGGCGCAGCTCTCCATGCCTCTGAACCCTCATCACACTAATGTGCATCCCCATGTCGACACGTGGTATCCGCTAGGCCGGCGAGGCCAAGGAGTCTCGACAAGGCACAGCAGTTCCAGGCAGTGCCTGTCAGAGGCTACTAGGCCAGCTGCCTGTTAGCTCACGAAGCTAGGCCTGGTGTTATTCCCGGCCATTACAGTGGGGCAAAGGTTCAAAATGAAGGCATTACTCTGCGTTGACAAACAGCAA
The DNA here is from genome assembly GCA_027495735.1 of Lutjanus campechanus. Lineage (NCBI taxonomy): Eukaryota > Metazoa > Chordata > Actinopteri > Lutjaniformes > Lutjanidae > Lutjanus > Lutjanus campechanus. The sequence goes on along the minus strand of JAJHUR010076467.1, from coordinate 7,333 downwards.
AGTAGGCCTATTTTTTCCTGTGTTTCATTAAATATAGTGCCAGGTATTACAGGTATTTGAGACTAGTGGGATTCAACAACTGCAGGGTCAATTTACTCTCAGGTAGAAAAAAAAGACTTCTGTAAAACCATGTGGTGAACCACCACATAGATCGTCAAACTTGTACTTTGGTAGAGGAACACTCTGTTTTTCATAGTATTTAACAGTGTAAAAGGAAAGTTGAGTTTAAGAACCAGTGTGCAGGAGTTAGTGGCATCAAGTGGTGAGCTTGCACCCTGTCTCACCCTCCCCTTCCAAGCCCTGTGGGAGAGCCTACAGTGGCATGCAAAATCCAAATGGCCATATCTAGAGTCGCTGTTCTGTTTATTTATTCTGAGCGACCATAGAAACATTGAGTCACAACATGACCGTTTCCATGGAAGAGGACCCGCGTCCTCTGTGGATATACATGGCTCATTCTGAGGTAAAGTAAACACAAACGTTACTATTTTCAGGTGATTATTCACTAATAAAAACATATTTATGAATATTTTTTTTCCATTTCTGCCATATTCTGCCAATAAATCTCTGGTGACACCAGTGGTTTCTAGTGGTAACAGCAAATGCAGTTTAAAATTACATGTCATAGAATTCTGGGGGCAGCAAAACAAATTACTCTTGTTTTAATGAAGAAGTCAGGTGATAATTGGAATTTTCATATCATTCTGTGAGCAGCCATGATCTCATTTTATGTTGCTCTTGGCGTGAGTCTGCAGCGAAAGTGAAAGGAGTTGGTTACATAAGTGAGAAGTTGTCGCAGCTCTTCAACTAACAGCTAACTGTGGCTGCTCCTTCTTGTTCAATCAGTCCCTGCAGCATTTCAAACATGTCTGCTGTCAACAAATGCATAAAATGACAGTCGTCATGTTTTGTAGACGCACTTTTGATGAACATTGCAATTCCTGTGATTGCTTCCTTAATAAAAGTCAACTTGTGTTTCACCATATAAATGATATTGATGTGAAGCTGCAGCAGTAGGAAATGTTTGGTTGCATAAGTAGTGACTTAATACACAATTTCTTTTCGGAAATGCCTCCACAGACACGTGACGTATTAATGCAAATATATACATTTTATAATACTTTGATCAGTGGGGCATATGCTCAATCACCATTATTATCTCATTTAATGATATATACTGACTTAACAGACTAAATCAATTTTATTTACATGAGCTTGCCACTTTGAGTTTTTCCTGTGGAAACCTGCTGGTCATCATTATACATTTAGATTTAATTAAAACGAGGAACCGTGAGCTGACCTGAACTCAAGCCACACGTCCTCTGTTGGATCTCTCTGGAATCTGTATCGGGGGGTATCAATCTACCTGTCTGCAGTCTGATATCAAAGGTGATGGATGATGGCTGGCCAAAGCCAAAGTCAGCTATTTCCGAGGAGCTATCTGGTTCAGACTCAGTCAAGCACAAATCTGAATGTCACAGTCCCGCTCACATCAAAGGGCCCCTTTTGGATTCATTAATTCGCAGAGACGGTCCTCCCTATCAATTATAGCCATGATTAAAATGTTGTGGAGTTGTCTCGCTCAGACTTGGAATATTTTCACTGAAGGCATAACTTCACAAGTGTGGCTCCTTTCTTCAGAGAAATTAAATCCTTTAAATCTTCTTTCTGTTCTGCGGTTCAGAAAAATGCACGGCAACAATCATACTGGGACTGAAACCAATTCATTAACATGGTGTGGCTGTAGGTACATTCAAAGAAAAAGAGGAAACAGGGGAGCAACTACCAGTACAACATTGCTTAAATGTATACAGTACAATAGATAGAGGATAGAAAACTACATAAGGGCATATATTTAAGTGTCAGTAACGGGAGAGAAAATAAGTTGCACTGTGACCATGATGGCATGAGAATGACTTTTGAAAAGAATAACAGGAGCTGTGATAAACCCAACAAAATGTAGATAAATAAAGAGTTAAAGTAACTGGATTTGCCACATGTAGAAACCCGAGTTTACTATTCTTTCCATTGGGGATTATTTTCTAAGATTTAAACGACCAGTGTATAAGATTTAATGGCATCCATTGGTTGACCAACTCATCTCAGCCCATCCAAGTGTCAAGGAGAGCCTATGGTGGCTGCGCAACTTGCACAAAATGTGAAAGGCCATAGAGAGCCAGTGTTTGGTGGTTTGTCCATTCTAGGCTGCTGTAGAAACTTGGCAGTGCAACATGGGGGCCTCCATGGAAGAGGACCGGCACCCTCTGTAGATATAAACAGCTCACTCCAAAGTAACAAAACCACAGCGATTCTTACTGTCAGGTTATTAAACGCTAATGAAAACATACTTATGAATATTTTGTTCTGTTCCTGCCATATTCTGTTAATAAACACCCGTAAATCTCACACACTGGACCAGTTTTTTAGTGTAACGTGCTGACAATATGAAAAGCTTGATTGACTTGACTGACTTGCAGTATATTTTTGCGGTTTACATACAGCTTGTGAATGCTAAACTAAGTTTTTCTTTCTTCATAGATCAATATGAAAGTATTTGTCAAATCCCTCCACAAATTAATATTTTAATTTGTTTAGTTCTTTTCAATTTGTTTGAAATAGGAAAATTAACAAACGAATGATCCATTTCTAATCCATCCAACTTCAAATATACTATTGATTTGAAAATGTTATTTAATTTGACAAAGTAAACATCAAAATTTGACTGTAAATACTGAAATTACTAATACATACGTTCATATTCTCTGTTAAAATGTCTACACTAATATTCCCACATGATCAATCAACCATTTCTTTCTTAACTGTGAGAACATGTTGGAGATGGACGGGTTTGCAGCCTGAAAAACATATCAGAAAGAAAAAGTAAATACTTGCAAATGTAAACAGGGCTTCAGTGCCACTTGTTTAGAGAACTCAATCCCCCCCCCTTCCTCCTCAGTCAGAGACTAATTTTCCTCATCCATCCATCTGACTTGAAAGACCCTCTGAAGAATCTCTTCTGAGCTTGTTTGTGGCTGATGTTTGTGATGTTTATTTCTGCAGTGCGCTGGCGCTGCCTCACAGTTACTTCACTGAGAAGTGAAAATGAAATTGATTGATGACAATTTTGCCTGTATTTTGATGAAGGGGGGCGGCAATGTTGTTGATTGGTATGGGCGTCCCACACCCCCCTTTTTATTTCTTCATGGTCGACATAATTGCTGTGATCATTCTCAGCGGCTATACGGGATCATCATGTGATGTTTCCTCCGTGTCCATAATTTCAGCCTCTACCCTTTCCCATAAGCACAGAGAGCCAGGTGTGAGTCTGTGCACTCTAAGCACTCTGTTTTGCTGACTCCTTTATTTTCCGTATTGTTTAGCATCCACACCAATTGCTGTTAAACTGAATCCTATAGCGGGAAGCGCAATTAGGGAATCTCAGGACTGCAACACAGTGATTTCCATCTTTGTAAATGTCACTTTACTTCTACAGTCAGAGTAAGTGATGCTTGGTAAGCTGCATCACTAAAAAAAACAACATGCTAATGTGCAACAGTGCACCGCTGCTGTGTTGCTTTCTTTGTTTTTTATTCTTACAGTCCAGAATCTTCAAACACAAAATGCTTATCTGTGGGAATCAGCGATCTGAAACATAACATGGTTTGCCAAGCCAGACAGCACATAACTGCTTAGTGTTTCACTGCATAGGTAGGCATCCCTCTGACCGTGACGCTTCAGACACACTGGGCCTGATTTCATCAAAACGCCTGCATCCCAGGGCGAGACAAAACAAGTTCTGAAGTGCACAGCTTCATGTTCAGAGCCGCTGTGAAATAGCATGAGCTCGGACAGTAAGGATGCCATCTTTTATTCTGAACTACAGAGGAGGATTTTTTTTTCCCACTCCTGTGTGTGTCACACCGCACTCAAACTGTCAAACTGCACAGATTGAAGTCTTTTTGTTTTTAGAACATGAGACATCTTCAACCTTATCCTATCCTTAGTAGAAGTAGCTGCCTATTGCTGAACAACAAATGGCACAAATAAATCATTTATTGCTGTTAACCATCCCTGTTATGCCTCTTTTTTTTTCATTTCGGCATTTTACTACACTGTAGACAGAAACTACTTCTTTTAAAGGACTAGTGCATAAGATTTAGTGGCATCTAGGGGTTAAATAGGAGATTTCAACCAGCTCACTAAATGGCAAGCCTGCCAAGTTTGCAGGTGTGGGAGAAACTATAGTGGCTGCAAAACTCAAAAGGCCCGATTTAGAACCTGTGTTTGCTTTTTCTGTTCTGGGCTACTGCAGAAACATGGCAGTGCAATATGGTAGACTCTGTGGAGGAGGACCCGCCGTCTATGTAGATAATAAAACATATGTATGAATATAATATTCAATTTCTGCCAGTACATCTTCCTAAATGTTAAGATAAGATAAGATATTCCTTTATTACTCCCACAGTGGGGAAATTTCCAGTGTTACAGCAGCAAAGTGGATATCAAAAATAGAGGAGCATCAATAAAAAGACAATAAATAGTGAACAAGCAATATAAACAAGGATTATAGAAAAAAAATCTGAACAATTTAAACAATATAAACAAGAGGAAATGCAGAAAAATAGCAGCCTAAACACTGGGAGATATAAATATCGAAATGGAAATAGATACTTAATCTTTAACTCAAAAATAGATGTTAATGATTAATTGTTAATTGCTGTTTTAAAGAATTTAACCAAATAAAAACATAATTGATAGTATAGAAATGGCAGTAGTTGTGCCTCATTTGACATGTTTTTGTCTGGCTGAGCCATTTACTGAATGAAGAAACTTTAAAAAGAGAAAATAACGAGAAAAACATGTTTTGTATCTTATTATTAATGATTAATCAGTTAATTAATTGTTGGTTTGGTTAAGGAAAATGCACAAAATTTGAAACCCTAGTCCAGGTTACATCAAAATCATAAGTTTACTGAAAGACAAGTTGAGGTAGTTTTATAATGATTCAAAACAAATTAACTTTTGTCTTCAAATGAACTCGATACTAATTCAGTTGTACTTGAGAAAACATAATATAAGCTTAACTGAGTTGAACCAACAACTCTTCAGTCACACTGATGAACATAAACAAATTTAATTTCATTTACATTTTCTCAGTTGAAACTTCAAACTATGAGATTAAAAAATGGTGCATGCTGGGAAGTCTGCTGCTAGTCCTGTTTCTTTACAAACTTAATCTAATGAGTTGATTCAACGACAGTACATTAATTCAACTCATCATTACAAAACAAAATACATCAAGTTAGAACAACTCATGTTCATAAGTGTTCTGAAATTAAATACTAGGAATTGTAAGTTCAGTTAAGTTGAATAAAAACGTGTATATTGATGTTAAGTTAACAAGAAAAGATTAGTTGTTTCCACAATTTTTTTTTACTGTGTATCTAATGTTCTGAAAAAAAAAAGAGTAGTCACACAAGCAGAACAAGCTTACTCATCGCTTTTCTGTATGTCCAGTCAGTCATTTCCATAAACTTAATGAGAAAAGAATATCTGATTCTAAAACATTCCTATTCACATTCCCTTTTTCTTTTCTTTTTTTTCTTTTTCTTTTGAAATTCAAGTTCCATCACCCTGTAAATACTGCTATTTCACTGACAAAGAAAAGCCTGTCGGGCACTGCTGTGTCACACATTAGTGCTCTTGTGGTTTTGGCGGACCTCAGATCAAAATCCCCACAACTCCAATAACAGGAGACGAACCATTTCCCCCTCCTCCTCTTCCTCCTTCATGTCCTTACACCAGAAGTGTTCCTGAAGGCAAGCAATCAATAGAGCTCATGCTGAAAGGCTGTAAACCTGAAATAGTACCCATGACAAGCCCTTGAAGGTAATAGGTCAGATGTATTGATTGATCTGTTCATAAACACACATTTTAGCACGGCTCCCTGTGAAATGTTATGTCCATGTATAAAGCAAACAGCTGAAAATTGATGTGATTTATCTATGTCCAGGTAAAGATTTTAATGTCTCTCTGCCTCTAATTTTACAGGAAATGTAGCTTTGAAAGGTTTGTTGGCTGAGAGGAGCTGCGACATAAATCATTTGTGGCAACTTTCTGAAATTATAAAGTGCCTTCCTCAGCCAAACTGCGGTGCCAGAATTGTGATTCATACGTCACAGCACATAGCATTGTCTCACCTCTGCTGTCACACTCGGGAGGATCGTCATGAGAATGTCTGTGCAGTAATAAAATGTTAAGGCCAGAGTGCAAACTGACATTTACTGCTCACTTAGTTGTATGATTTTTTTGAATGCGCCGCATCCGTGCACTTGGGAAATGAAGACCTTTCTTGATAAATAGCATCACAACCCCCTTCTAAAATGGCATTTTCGCTTCTTCGTAAACACAGTCTACTTTCATATTTTTTAGGAGATTGTATAAAAGTGATCAGGGAAGGAGGCTAAATCTTATGTTTTACTTTTTCACCATTAATAATAGTTATTTTGGAACCTTTAGACTTACTGAAAGCTGCAAAAGTTGAAAGGTCACCCAACTCCGCCTTTTCATGCTAGCTTAACATTTCATCCCAAAATCAAAAATAGGTTTTTATCCCCTGGCCTGTAGAGCTAATTACTGAACTAGATTGTTATGATCCGAGTTGCAGTTTTGGACATACTGGCTATAGAGATGTCGGCACTCTCTCCAACATAATGGGACTAAATGGCACTCAGCCTGTGGCACTCAAAGGGCCAAAAAATGCATTTGAAAATTTTGAAACGGCAATGTCTCTTTCCAGAAATAATGACCCAGTTACTCAAGATAATCCACAGACCTTGTTGTGAGCGGTTTCATGTAGAAACTACTTTATTTTCTATGGTAGAATATATGGGAACTACTTTCTGTCTTTCTACAAAATTGACATATAGGTTCTATTAGCTGTTCTTATAATGGGCATCAAGGGAGTAGGTTTGATTTTGACATTGGTGGGGACACAAAAGTGCTCCAAGGCAGCACTCCTGAAATGATGTCTTTTTTTGTATTTACAATCATAGTTTCACGTCATGTAGAGCTGATCAAACAAGCAAACAATCATAGTCAGAAAAAAAAAAAAATTTTGGTTGCCCTCCCTACTTACACTCGCGGTTGCAGATACATGCACTGCCTCCTGTCCTGTCCAACTAACAGGTTGCAAGTAACTTTTACAAGCAGATGGAGTGACAGCGGGGACAGTCAATCACATGTACGTTAGCGAGAAACCGGCAGAGCCAATCGGAGAGCGATATTTAGGTTAGAGGTGGGACTTCTAGCAGAGACCGACTGTTAACCCTTT